>SNQJ01S0156456.1:5150-16369 GCA_010110895.2 Picea sitchensis | reverse complement strand
TTAATGCTAAACCAATATTTGAGGAGATCTCCCATTAATACGCATTAAACCAAGATTTGCAGAGGGTTATATTATCCCTTTCGAGTGTTAATTTCAAACATCTTGGAATGTCATTCGCGCGTCATCGGGTTGGCCCGTTCACGAAACCTTCAATCTTTAATTCCGAAAACGAGTCTGATCGACCGTTTCCCTATTCCATGTACTTAGCGACTTTCCCAGAATTCCTCAAATATACAAACCGACCGTTGAACTGCCAAATCATGCCCTCTTCCATTTTACGTGTTTTGCAGTCAAAAATTCCGAGACATACAATTTGATCGTCGAACACTCACCTCTCCCGAGTATCCCCTATAACCCTATTTTGAAGCTCATCTGACCTCTTTTCACACTTGGCCGTTCCTTACTTTCTCTTCCCCGTCTCTGTCACCTTCACACTTGTTTATAAGAAAAAATTGTTTATAAAAACATTAACATTAATATATATAAGGTCTTGTTTCTAAATATTCAATTAGTAAGCTTTAATGCTAACAACTCATCATGCAGGAATTGTATAGATTGTCATTGATGAGCGAAAGGATTGAGGAGATCTCCCATTAATATGCATTAAACAAAGATTTGCAGAGGGTTATATTATCCCTTCCGAGTGTTAATTTCAAACATCATGGAATGTCATTTGCACGTTGTCGGGTTGGCTCGTTCACGAAACCTCCAATCTTTAATTTCTCTTCGTCGTACCTGCCACCTTTGAACTTCTAAGTATGCAATAAGTAAGATTTACTGCTAACAACTCATCATGCAACACCCATAGAGATTGTCATTAATGAGCGAAAGGCTTGAGGAGATTTCATGTTGAGGAACGTCAACAAAATTGACAAATTCGCAACCCATTTCAACAACTTGAATATAAGATATGATGAAAGGCTAAGAGGGTTCGACCCTAATGGAATTTTTTTAGAACATTTACTTGCAGTTGGCCTCAACAATTTTTTTTTCCAGAGACACCTGAGCGAAAATAGAGACATTGACAACAACACTACTGCTTCTGATGCCGACGACCTAGACACATTGTAAAGCACCACTGAATTGTACAAGCAACAGGGAAAAGGCCCTGGTTAGAAGAGTGTTCAATCACTGGATACCACTCCCAAAAGTATGACATCCCGGAGAATCCCTCCAACGGCCCACCCCAGTAAGAAAGCAACCTAGAATTCTTCAAATAGAGGAGGAGATAACAACCCTCTTCGCCCTAAAATTGATAGTTCTCACAAGCTTCCCGTAGAGAAGAATAGAAAAAAAATTGTAGGGCAGGCGGAAGAGCCCAAAATTGAGAGTGAGAACATGAAACTTGATACTGATATGGATAGCATATGAAGATGAATCCCGGAGACACAATCCAGCATAGTCTCCCAATGGACATAGCTGATACCAAATTTTTTTATGAAGATGAATCCTTCATATTCTAGAGCGTTGTTTTTTACAGCGAGTCTAAAAAATTAATTATTGAAAAGAGAGATGTAAGAAATAAGAAAGGGAAATCTCGTTCAGAGATTAACCTTGCGAACATGCAACCGTCCGAAATCTCTCGACTTCACAGAGCAGCCGAAGATGCTCTTGATGATTCCATTGGAGGCATTGAGGCCGAGAATGCCAGACTGAAGGACCAAGTCAAGGAATTCAGGAAGATTTTATTCCTATACCATTTCTTTCAAGTCCTTTGGCAATAGCCATGCCTACCACCCCTGCAACCAAATTAAAAGGATCCTCCAACCTCCTCGCATCGTGTAGAGGATATGTGGAGAATAATATAGAGAAAATAATGGAACTGATTACTAAGGCCTAGGAAACATCACAAAGTATGGCTTCCCTTGGAATGAGGGCACATGCTTTTCTCGAACATTTGCAGGTGGATTTAAAAAATGAAGAACGTTTCTATTTAGACATGGTCATCCCTTTTGGCACCGATGTCAACAACATGACAGAAACGAGAAGAAGACAAGAAGATCTCCCCTCCCAAAACTGAATCACTCAATTAAATGCGTGTTGGAAAGAGAAAGTGAAGAACCTGCATCTCATTGTCCAATCATGTGAACAAGCCATATCAAAGAAAGAAAAATTATTCACAAAGCTAACCGAAATAGACTTAGCCGGAAGGACCAACGAGGTCCAAGACCCCTACTTAATCGTCAACTCCTTTCCCTTAACTAAGCAACCCTTTGATAAACAAGTTGATATTTTTAAGGTGTTGTCTTTAGAAACATTTTACAACATCCTTGAATATAGTGAAGATGACGTGGACAACTGGCTAGTCGACTATTCGGTACAAAATGAAGAAATTGACCAAGCTCTGTGTAATCTTTCTATCGATTTAAGGGAATTAGAAAATGAAATTTTCGACATAAAAATTGGGAATGAGATCAACGTGGCCCCCTTGAGAAGCTACATTGAAGAATGGGTCCAAAGGGCAATGGAGCAGGTCGCCAAATAAAAGCAACAGGTAGTTGGCATGATTCCTGTAGCCGTCAACAACAGCGATAAAAAGGTATCAATAAGAAAATAGCAAAAGGGGTGATATGTACCATCACTATAAGTCTATACTGATCACATCCTGCTTTGTTTATCAATCCAGTTATTCCACCTTTTTAAATAAAAATGCCTAGCCAAAGACTGATACCTTCCAATTTCTTGTTTTCAGGTATTGCTCTCTACTGTCGCCCACTTCTTCTTTCCACAATCCTGTTTCTTGTACATATTTCTCTTATGGTCCACGGGAGCCCCAATCCCATTCTATATGACAAACACGTTTAAATTTCTAGGAATATGTAACAAACAATATTATTTTTTGATATATTTCAAATAAAACTATTTTTCTCTCCTTTTATATTTATGTGCTCAGAAATTTTTATCTTCAACTATAGTGAATGTCAAGAAATTGTGTTTATTTAATTTGAATGTAACTTTATATGTGTCTTCTGTGTTTTATCTTTTTCTCATGCATATCTTTTTCTCCTGCTATGCATATAATTTTATTTGTCCTGACACACATAGAGACACACAAGCCTGATGGTCTATGGAAATTGTACTTAACTCTAACCAGTTGGATGTATACGGAAATCATTATGAATGAATTTCATAAATACATTGAAGAGATAAAACATGCAAGGTATGAATGTAAATTTCGAACATAGCAAGTCACACTACTGGAAAGAACGGAAATTTCTAACATAGCAAGATGGATTATATAGTTTCAAAAACTAAATAGGACTCTAGAGGCCACGTGTCATTTCCTGCATGAATACCACATGTGCTTCATGCTGCTTGCCACATATTCGTTGCAGTTTCCATCTGCCTCCGCTACTTTTTCCCCATCCCTGTGCATTTATTCCCAATTCAACCCGGCAAGGACTACGCTCCCATGCAACACTTGTTAAAGTATACACATTAAATTGCATAAAATTTTGAATAAAATTTACAATGATCAATGAGTTATCATTTTGTTATTAACACACACACACATATATATAACCTCCTTCTTTTTCATTAAAAACACAATATTTAAACTCAAAAATCATCAAACAAATTTGAAATATATATATTTCATTTAATTTATTAATTAAATTAATATTTTTTTTGTCCCTATGATGTAGATGAATTTTACCTTGATCCATTTTATTAATAAAAAAATATTATTTTTTTCTATTTTATCTTGTATTTTTAATCATATTTGAAATTTTTACTAAAATCTTATCAAATTTATAAATGAGAAAATGAATCTTTTATCACGAAATTAAATTACAATGTAAAATACATCTCTCTTCTTTTAAGCGTGCATATAAAGCCAAAGTATGACATCATAGGACATGAGTATCTTCTTGGAGTGGTATTTGGAATCATCATCCCTTTTTAAGCGTACATATAAAGCCAAAGTATGACATCATAGTGATAAACTTGGAAACAAGTCGGAGTGCAATGTTACATCATTATAGAAATTAAAAAATCAGTATATGAAAATATGAAAATAATATATAATGTTTCGTTTTTGAAAATAAATTATATACCATTAAACATATTACAAGTTAAAAAAATTGTTACACATTCCATAATATATAATCTATTCCATATAACTATTAAATATTAAATATTGTATTATAAAATATATATTAACTTATTAGTATCTACCCTGTAGGGACTATAGTAATTAGTCCCTAGCCTGTAGGGCCTATAGTAATTAATTTTCTTTTATCCTATTACTTTGCAACATAAACCAATGACATTTAATTGTTTTAAGGTAAAGTTTTGGATAATTTATATATCTAATTTAAAAATTCAGAGAGTTTAACCAAAGTTTAAAATTGGAGGTTTTATTTGATCTCTTCTCGAGGCACAATGGAATGATATCTTAGTTTAAAAGGAGATTAGAGCATAAATATGATGAGTAGTTTTTCCCAATTCAAGTAATGCTAGAACTAAGTTTAGCATTACTTCTTGATATTAAATGTCAAGACGTTCTCTCAACGTTAGCCAAGGTTTTCATTCATACAATTTACCAAACAACCAACAATTTTACACTCAATCAAGTTGACACATATGTTAGAATTGTCAATGCGGAAAACACAATTCTCAATGATAATTAACAATCACACACATAAGAAATAGACACAGGGATTTTCACGTGGTTCACCCAAATGTTGGGATACGTCCACCAAGCATAGGCATCAGTTGTCTTATTATTTGGATTATGGAGATTACATCAGATTAGCAAGTCTCTCATACACTCAGTATCTCATAGTCATTTTTGCCTCTACGAGCTTACATGTATTTATATACATTTATAAGAAAATGAATAATAAATGCAATCCCTATCCATATTCTAACTTGGTCTATTTGGTTGTAATCAACGCAGAATAATAGGATCCAAATCTGTTTTTGGTAATTGGTTGTCACCAAATCCGAACAATCTCCACCTTGACAACAATTAACCTGATACCTTGCTCCTTCCTTTTGTTCATCACCTTTTCTGCAAGCCAAGAGAAGCCAAGCACCACTGCAGCTTCTCTAATAAAATTGGTTTCATGATCTCGCCTATGTGACTTGCACGAGTTTGGAATTCCTGAGGGGTCACTCCACTTCCAACATGTCTTCCACAACTATGTTGTGAAACATATTTAGTGATAACTCTCCTCCTGTCCAAAACACCTGTAAAATATACATTACAGTTATCAGAGACCATCTTAGTATAACCATTATAGGTGACATTTTTGCTTCTCAAATGTTGAACGACCCATTTCACTGCAACATCTGAATTTGTCATGTTTATGACAACATCATTAGCATGTGAAACTTCTGGTCTTAACCATTTCATCACATACAACAGACCTCCTACTGAACTTACACGAGACATAACATTTTCTTCTTTATAGATAGGCCCTATACTTGAAGAAAACTTATAATGGAAAGCAAGAGGGATAAAAATTGGTTTTACAATGTTCATTCTGAACTCCAACCACAGCTTACCATTACCATCTCTGTGTACTTCTATGACCTTAATTTGTTTTGTTGCTCCTTGATCCCTCATCGGAATTGTCTTGTCCATCTGAGTCACTTTCTTACTGATTTTATCCATGCTTCAGATTGCATCGAGCATATCATCAGCAAATAACATCAAGACTGTGAATGTACTATAAACTGTATAGTCATTCCTACCCTTTGATAAATCCTAACTCACTATGAAGGATTCAAACATCTTGTATATTTGCCTGGGTACCAATAAGCCATACAATGAATTACCTAGCATGCAAACAAATTTACCGTTGTGATCTTGAATCAACCCTTTTGGTTGTTCCATACATACAATATCTCTGTCAATGATGACCTTGTGAGAAGTAGGATCCCACACACAACATCCCTTTATACCATCATCCCAACATGAAGAGATATAAAACAAGCAGGAATTTAGAAACAAAGATTTTAAGTCTGGAAATGATTTACCACTTACCAGTACCTGAAATTCTTTCTTTCTCTTATGCCCTTGATGCTTCTGCCATAAACACGAAGATACATCTATCACTTCAGATGCCACTTCAATACTCCCTTCCAGCTTATAAAGGTTATCAACCTTTGTTGCCTTCATCACTACTAAATTCCCTTTCGACACTGTGAGAGCTCCACCTTGACCTATATACGTATATCCACAAGAATACAACACTCCTATTGAAATCAAATTTGATTTAAGCTCAGGTACATATATAACATTTGTTAACTCCCTAACAATACCATCAAACATCCTGATTCTAATACTGCCAACCCCAATAGTTTTACATGGAATACCATTTCCCATAAACACTACACCCTCATCAACAGATTGGTAAGAAAAGAACCAATTTCTATGTGAGCACATGTGGTGGGAGGCACCTGAATCTAACTTCCANAATGAATTACCTAGCATGCAAACAAATTTACCGTTGTGATCTTGAATCAACCCTTTTGGTTGTTCCATACATACAATATCTCTGTCAATGATGACCTTGTGAGAAGTAGGATCCCACACACAACATCCCTTTATACCATCATCCCAACATGAAGAGATATAAAACAAGCAGGAATTTAGAAACAAAGATTTTAAGTCTGGAAATGATTTACCACTTACCAGTACCTGAAATTCTTTCTTTCTCTTATGCCCTTGATGCTTCTGCCATAAACACGAAGATACATCTATCACTTCAGATGCCACTTCAATACTCCCTTCCAGCTTATAAAGGTTATCAACCTTTGTTGCCTTCATCACTACTAAATTCCCTTTCGACACTGTGAGAGCTCCACCTTGACCTATATACGTATATCCACAAGAATACAACACTCCTATTGAAATCAAATTTGATTTAAGCTCAGGTACATATATAACATTTGTTAACTCCCTAACAATACCATCAAACATCCTGATTCTAATACTGCCAACCCCAATAGTTTTACATGGAATACCATTTCCCATAAACACTACACCCTCATCAACAGATTGGTAAGAAAAGAACCAATTTCTATGTGAGCACATGTGGTGGGAGGCACCTGAATCTAACTTCCATTCTTCTTGATATTGTAAATTACTAGAAATGGATAAAACGTGATCAATTATACCTGAATTTGTTATAGTCAAATTTGCTTCCTTCGTAGAGTTTTCCTAAGATTCCTTTCTCTTCCAGCAATCTTTCTTGAGATGTCTTGTTTTTCGACAGTGCCAGCATTTTGCTTTACCCTTTCTTTGTCTTGACTTAGATCGGAAAGAACTTCTCTCATTCTGCTCTTTAGTTCGACCTATGATCAGCATCACCTCTGAAGTTGAGGTTTCTTTAGTAGATTTTCTCCTCATTTCCTCATCCAACAAAGCTCCCACAACAAAGCCATAATCTAAAACATCTGCTAAGCTAAAGCTAATAGAGGTGAATAGATTATCCCAAGGCTCAGGCAATGAACACAACAGTGTAATAGCCTTATCCTCATCTTCGAATTTAACTTCCATACTAGTTAATTGAACTATAAGGGTATTGAAGGTATTTAAATGGTCAACAACTTTTGTACCTTCTTTCATCCGCAAACTATACAGTTGTCTCTTCAAGTAGATTCTGCTTGTCAAGGACTTCATCATGTATAGACTTTCCAACCTGCTCCATAAATTGATGTTGTATCCTCTCCTATGATATTAAACAGAACCTCATCCGCTAGACATAAACGAATGGTGCTAAGAGCTTTCGCATCCAGATCCTCCCATTCCCATTCTGTCATGGCTATTGGATTCTTTGACTTGCCTGCCAATGCTTTTTGCAATCCTTGTTGCACCAGTAAATCCCCCATCTTAAGCTTCCAGAGCTCAAAGTTGTTTTTACCACTGAACTTTTCATCTTCAAACTTCAAACTCTGCATCTTAGCCATTAGCACAAAAATCTCCCAATATCCACTACTTATAAAAAAACCAAGGTCCAAATCACTGTTTATAAAAAATCCTTTTAAATATGGAGAAAATTATAAATAAGGTTAAATGTGGATCCTTAATAAGAAAAAAAGGTTAAAGGATAATCATCCACTTCATATATTTCATACAACCTTTTATATCCACTTCCTACCTAATCATCCACTTCACATAAAAGGTATTCCTTTAAAATATTATATTAAATTCCAAATATAATAATCATTTTTAAAACATCCTCCATCCTCTACGTGAATTGAACCTTTTAAAAAGAAATTCAATTTTAAAACCCAAAAAACTTAGTACCGTAAGTTTTTAACAAAAATAATCCATACGAATATTGGATTTAAGGGAGCCGCCACACCTCACCCAAAAGTCCACACCGAAAAATTCTACGCATTGTTCCCCATACACAATTGCGGAAACTTCTAGAATTTTTCACGAGCATAAGGCCGAGTAATAAGTCTCTTCACCCCCCTTACAGAGGAGGGACCTGTGGAAATGTATAAATTTATGCACCCTCACACAGATATCAGTTCTGCCGAGTCTTCCAAGAATTTGAAGTTCCTCCAACCAGCTCTGATACCACTTGTTAGAATTGTCAATGCGAAAAATACAATTCTCAATGATAATTAACAATCACACACATAAGAAATAGACACAAAGATTTTCACGTGGTTCACCCAAACATTGGGCTACGTCCACCAAGCATAGGCATCAATTGTCTTATTATTCCGATTATGGAGATTACATTTGTTTTTGCCTCTATGGGCTTACATGTATTTATATACATTTACAAGAAACTGAATAATAAATGCAATCCCTATCCATATTCTAACTTGGTCTATTTGGTTGTAACCAACGAAGAATAATAGGATCCAAATCTATTTTTGGTAATTGGTTGTCACCAAATCCCAACAACATACTCCCTACACTTGTTCATCTATAGGGGTGCAAAGTGTTCTATGTATATCTTCAATGCTCCTTCCTCTCCCCTATATGTTCCCTGAAAATAGCCCCAACGACTCCTGTAATTATCCTCACAAGTTAAAAAGACATGCCACGCCATCATTGGATTCCTTATTTGCAACTCCTCTACCTACAAGATTGAAAAGAGGAAATCCTCTGATTCTACCAACAATATTGAAAAAGAGAAGAGGAAAGATTTGAAGCTAGGTGCTTTCAATTGTAGGAGGGTTGGAACACAATCTCAATCATCATTGGAAGATAAAATTAACAACCATTAAAATACCAAGTGAGTAAAATCAAATATATAATGATTGGCGCTTGGATACCGTTTTTTTCCCTTCAATTACCATAAATATTTATAGTAAATTTCTTTCTCATGAAAAAATGATTACATAGTACTTATCATTTTCCCCCTTCATTTCTTGATGGAAGACAATATCAACTCCCACACATTTTCACACTCTCCTTGAGAGAGCTCTTCCTTTGAACAATCTGCCTTAAGGGAAATCTTCTTTGTTGTTGCACACATATGTACATTACCACAATTGAACAAGGCCACAAAAAACCTACATCGCCATGCAAATGTGTGACTTCTATATCCTTTAGAAAAGAACCCAATATGTCTCTGAAGCTTCTCTATCCTTTAGAAAAGCACTTGGTTTGTGTATGAAGCGGGATTAAGTGGGCTATTACCTACCTGTTATGTCTATGAAGCGGGCTATTACCTAGGCCTCTGCTATATGAAGTGGGCTATTACCTAGGCCTCTGCTCTGTATGAAGATGTTTTCTTTGTCATCTTCCTTAATATTGCAGGACGCCAACCCCCCTTGCCAGGACCGTGTGTTTCTCTTTCCAAGACCGCTCTCTACATGAGCTAGACGAATGAAACGATTACTCTAAGAGCAAGGCAAATGGGTACTCGAAGAGCAAGGTGCCAAATGAATCTCCCATGATGCACACAATTGCACTCAATTTCAAAGCAGTTGAAGTCAGTCGTAAGGAAATTGTAAGGCAACTAGGCTAACATGCCTAATAGTGGCAGGGCTTACCAAGGTATAGTTCTTAGGGTGCCATCCACAGATACACTGATGCATGCTTTCAAGGAATTTTATTCTACATCTGTTTGTTTGTTATATTTATCCCTCCTAATTATTTAGGATACCTTTGCATTTCTCCTTATTTATTTATAATACCTATGACTTATTTTCTTTTGTTTCAGGAAGACTCTTGTACATACCATTTTTATTTTCTTATCTTGATGATTTCATTGTTGGTGGCTGTGGGCGTGGGTGATCCATCCCCCCCACTTTTCAGGCGTTCTACCCCCTGCTCGACCTTCTCCCCTAGCTTACAAAGAACACCTCGACCTCTCTCACATGCTCGGTGCATGTCACCTTGGTAAATAAATACTCTTCAAATTCTTACTCAACTCCATGTGGCCAAAGAAAGGATTTGAGGAAGTTCAATTTCATGTGTTTCTCCTTAGAGAAAGCAATAAACAATGGCACATTTGCAAATCAGCAAGATCACTCCAGGTAAAATATAATGAGAAGAGAAAGCAACGAATAATAGAATATATAACTATATGGAAAAATGCAATACAACACAATCAATTTTGGTCTACTCTGTTTTGCTCTACCCAGAGGATAATTATACTAACATTGGGGTTGTGTTGTCATCCAATGCCATAGAGCACACTGTGAATGCACCATGTTTTCTAGAAACTAGATGATGAAGCTCCTCTTCCTGGCATCAACATAGCTTCTTTAAATGTGTGTATTATGGGTTCACATTACCAGCACTGTCTGTAGAAGGAGAAGTGCTAGGTTCTCGTCCAGTACGCACAATATAAATTGATATTTGAGTTATCCCATTATTAAACAAAACAAACCCTCGTTGTACATTTCCCAACACCTGTCAAGAATAATTCAATCTTAACCTTTACCTTAAATCCCTCCATATTCCTACATAGGATATTAGGACAAAAGGCATGAATTCACAACTACTTTTGAATCAATAGAGATTATTCTGTGATTGAATATGGTGCATATGATTCAATAACCTTCACATAGGATTTTGATTCTTAGCTATGATGCAACCACGTAGCAGCAGAAGAATGAATCCTATAACCCTCCAGACAAAGGCAAACCACATGAATCTGCCAACTATATTGTTGCACATTGTAATCTTAGTATCAATGAAGTTTTTAGCACTTCTTTTGCTTCTTGGGAAGACACTTGGATTTTAGATACTGGAGCCACTTGCCATATGACCTTCAGAAGAGATTTTTTTGAGA
>SNQJ01S0156454.1:0-22296 GCA_010110895.2 Picea sitchensis | reverse complement strand
ATTCCTTAACAATCCAATGTTACAATGGGGAGGACACTTATTAAGTCATTTATAGCCACTTTATATCCACCTCTCAATCAACAGTCGCCAACATATATCATGGAAGGAGCCCAGATATGAAAGCATGGGCACTTCCTCTATTCGCATGCTAGAAGTTAAGTCTCCTCAATCAATTGAACCATCTATTGAAGGATGTTTTGGAATTATTGGATTATGAATAGTCGAGAGGAAGATGTTCGCGGGGACGAAGTTTAGAAACCATGAGGAGTTAATAAGTGGAACAAAACCTCTATATTCTCCGTGACCTCCAAGGTGCTCACACGGATGAAGTGTTCACAATGGTTTGGCCACCCCTAGGAAGCACATGAATTTAAAAGGATTCTTAGAAACCATGAGGAGTTAATAAGTGGAACAAAACCTCTATATTCTTCGTGAACTCCAACACGCATCAGAACAAATATCAATGCACTTCCCATACTGCAATAAATATGAATACCCTTGTCCAACAGAAGCAAAAAATTGATGAGTTGGAGGTTGACCCTATCCAATAGAAGCAAAAAATTGATGAGTTGGAGGTTGAGTGCAACATGCCAAGGAATATGGTTATCAACTTGACTGGCAATCAACAACCTCTAATCATAGAATGACTACAAATTTAGTCCACGAAGAGTTAAAGGAGGAAGATGCAGTGCATCTAGAGGGTATGGATCTTGAGAATGAGAATTCTCTTCCTACCAATCATGGGTAGGAAAAAGTAACCAACCCTTATTTTTTCACATAATTTCAATGTTTACTAAATCAACTAGATCACACACTCAACAATGTTTACTAAATCAACTAGAGTATTAAGAGTTTTCTTTGAGTTATATACTCGCAAGTTTTATAGCAATACCATAGGATGTAATGATTGTAAACTTAGTATAAGTTTTCCTTGGAAGTTTAGGAAAGATATCTATCATGCCTAAAAAAAAAATATAAAACAAATGCTTTGTAATTTTATTACATAATTTTATAATATATGTTTCCTAATTTCCATATATATATGTGTCTATGTGAGAGAAAGAAAGAGAGAGAGTACTGATCTCATCAAATATAAAATTACTAAAATGCAATATTCATCATTAGTACAATGATAAGGCAAAGGCCTAATACATGATTGTTTTTAAGGACCCCTTCACCAATTTAATAATTTTATTTTGTTTTTGATATACATGATTATAGTTTATATCATCTAAAATGTTTTTTTTTTTTTTTATTTTATTTTATCAAAATTTTAAATAAAATTGGAATATAGAAATAAGAAAGAGAAACCATAAATAAATAAAAATAAAAAAAAAAAAAAAAAAATTTATTTAAAAAACAAAATGTTTAATCATCCAAATTCATAATCTAACTTGATTGGTTAAAAAAAATCAAACAAAAACTTTAAAATTTGGGATAAATCATTTTACGTTTTTTTAAGTAGTTTTAATTATAAATAATTATTTTTATAAAACTCTTTAATATATTATAGTTATCAAAAATAAATTTGTCAACTATTAAGTACATTTTGTATTTTTAGAATCATAGGAAGTTTATTTTAAATTTAAGATAAATCTTTTATAGGTTTTTAATTTAATTAAGGAATAATTATTTTTATAAAACTTTAATATATTATAGTTATCAAAAAATAAATTTATTATTATTTTTTATAATTGTATGATATTATTGTATAATAAAAATCTTTAAAATTTAAGATAAAATCATTATATAGATTTTTTAATTAATTTTAATTATAAATAATTAATTTTATAAACTTTAATATATTATAGTTATCAAAAATAAATTTACCAACTATTAGTCTGATTTTTTATTTATTTTATAATTGTATAAAAGGTTTATTTTAAAATTTAAGATAAATCTCTTTATAGGTTGTTTTTTAATTCACCTAATTATGAAGAATTATTCATAAAACTTTTAATATATTATTAAAAACAAATTTATTATTTTCTTTTTTATAATTGTATAACATTAATTGTATAGTAAACCCTCTTATAAAATTAATGTTATAAAATTATAAAAAAAAAAAAAAAAAAAAAAAAAAAAACATTAATTGTATAAGAGGTTTACTATACAAGTTCGGTAGATTTGTAATGTGTTACACAAATTTTAAAAATAAAAATAAAATTCTAATAAATTTTAAAAGCAAAAATTAAAAATTTAATCCCTCTAGCTTATAGATTTATAGTTAAACTATATAAGCCATCTTTTATTAAAGTTTGTTTATTTCTAATAATCATTTATAGTATACAATTTATTGTTGTCAATGTGCCCAAATACATGTATACTTGGTTGGAGTTTAGGTGAACATGGTATTAAAGAACGAATAGGTTGACTTCTAATTGGCTTAGGTTCATCCACCACGTTGATCGATGTAATCAATATTCTCAATTTGTTTATAGGTTTTGAATATAGATTTATTGGTTGCTAGCAAGATATAATTATAAATTCAGAAAAAAAACCAACATCATTAATTCATATATTTACATATAGTTCTTAGATCTTAAGATGAATTCACATTGATTAATTGTGAATCTTGCTAGCAAGATATAATTATAAATTAAGAAAAAAACCAACATAATCACTGATTCATATTTACATATAATTCTTAGATCTTAAGATGAAGTTGATGATAATAGAGTAGTAACCAAGACTTTGATATTTCTATCATGTAGAACCTAATGCCACTATGCTATATATAATTGTTCTAAATCTTAGTAGATGAAGACTTATCTCCACCATCGTTTCATAGCTTGACTTGCAAGTGAATGTTATCGCTTTATACTGAGTTGTAAATTAAACATTGAACTTGTTCAAAAAAATGATGTCATGTAATCTATGGACGTGAATGAAATTTTGCCATGTTGGTATAGTTGTTGGAGGTTATGGAGTATTGTGACTTCCTTACTTGAGTCACAATCTGACATATCATGATCTACTTATGTAGACATGGTAGTGGAAAAAGAGTGTTAATCCCACACAACCATGTGTATAGGCTTCATGAATTTGCATTAAATAGTATTTCTTTTAACAAGAAGTTATGGTCTTACAATCCTATTGTGGTGGATTTAATTAGAGATCGCTAATTGGCCTTAGAAAAAGAAATAAAGTTAGAAACACATTTTTTAGTCTTACAATTATATAGTGGTGGATTTAATTTAGAGATTGCGAATTGGCCTTCGACAAAGAAATAAAGTTAGAAACACACTTTTTTAAAGACAATCTTTGTTTTGCACATTATTAATAAAAACTATATCTACATGGCTTGAAAAACTACAAAAACTTCAGGTCAGCTTATACGCGAATATGTAGGTGGAAGGTGGCACTA
Organism: Picea sitchensis; assembly: GCA_010110895.2. NCBI lineage: Eukaryota > Viridiplantae > Streptophyta > Pinopsida > Pinales > Pinaceae > Picea > Picea sitchensis. The sequence continues at coordinate 18,929 of SNQJ01S0156454.1, read as the reverse complement.
ATTAGAGCCCCATCAAACTAAGTAAAGTTGAAAAAACAAAAGCATTTAAATACATGATAATTCCATTTTCCATATAAACAAGATTCTATTCTAATAAGTCACATGTTTCATGAACCATAATGACCCCATAGAATTGTCACCAAAGAAGGAGACTTCCAAGGATGGAGATAGGTGAAGCAATAACAGTTGCCTAGCCCATTCTCAAACTAACTCCTTTGAAAAAGGACACAACCAAAGCATGCATTTTACTACTTTGTCTTTATGACAGAAAGGGTACTTAGGTTGAGTAACTACCAAGTAATTCATTTTTTGTTGAGGAGAAGGTCGCCCAAAATGAAGGACCAGGAAAGAAAATATTTCTTCAACTCATGATTTACATGCATATTGAAACTAAAATAACCTAGTGGTTTTCTTTGAAGAAAGCCTCCACACTTTGTTTAGTCAAACATTTAAAATCATGATCCGCATTTTTGAGCGAAACGAAATGAAACTGGCTGTGGATTTGTTAATATTAACACGTGACAAAGTTGAAAAATAGCAGAGATAATAATAAAACTTGACTTGAATAAATAAGAAATATGTTGTTCATAAATGAAAACTAAAAACAAGTTGCTAGAATGGTGGCAACATAACTCTGAGAAGAGATGTGACTACGCTCATTCGCAAGAAAAAGATGAGCATACCGAGGATCCAAGGAATTTTTACAATAATATAAATTCCAAAAACGGTAATCCCTAAGAGATGAAGTGCCAAAGTCATGTGAGCCTCTGCTAGGTAAATTAGTACATCACCAAAGATCATAATTTTTGCATACGCCTATTTAGGGCTTACCATAGCTCAAAGGTTGGGAAGGTATTGATGAGGGATTCATTTACCGGGACCAATCAAAGCCTTGACATACCTCGAGGTGTTTCGATGAAAATATCGCCATTTGGGCCCCCAAAATGGCCCCGAAGAAACCGCAAAACTGCTAACAATAGTAAATTATCAAAAAACTATTTGAGCCACGGAAAAGGCGTGGGTGGCCACCGAGATCATCCTGGATAAATCCCCCCTTAAGATGTAATGGTTTCCATTGCGTTGAGTGCCCCCATCAAATGGAGAAAATTCTCAGCAACGGCCCCCGTTGGGGCCAATTTCCTCGTGCGTGAGCTTCCTACTTTGACCACCCGAAAGTTGGATCCTCTGGCCGACGAAAGTACTCTTGGTAACTTGTCCGTCTACGACATGATCAATGGACGTGCTGTCCATGCCCATGGTTGAGCTATGTTGGTGTCAATTGTTCACTATCTCTCAGGTCTCCAATAATGGTGGAAAATTACGCCGAAGGAGGTCCACAATGAACACTCGGTGCAAGCTGGCGAAGGGGGAAAGAGATTTCAAAGCATGTTGTCACCCAAAACTTGCGGACGGTTTAAGGTCTATATAACAGAGTGATGAAGCTTCCAATGAGGCCTTGCAAGGCATTGTTTCTACAAGTGCAACCAAACTTGTATCCCAATTCGGCACTGCGTGTGGCAATCAATCTTGATCATCACAAGGGTGATGTTTGTACTCTTGACATCGACTTCTCTATAAAATATCCCGAACCTATTGGCAGATGTGTTGGATCTTCTCAACGAACCAGGTGGCTTTTTCATCTTCATTTTGAGCATGGGATGAGTCTGTCTGGGTTTCCGCAAAGGATAGTGCAACATCCATGGGACCCAATGAGTTGAATTCTCAACCCCGTCTGAAAGGGGTTGTGGCCGATTGAGCTATGTACGGCTCTATTAGAAGCCAGGTTGAACATAGGAAAGACTCTCCCTTGTTGTAATAAACTCATTAAAAAAAATATTGAATAAAATCAATCGAAGTTTTTAAACGATCTAAATAAATAAATCGTGGGAAAGCACAATAAGGAAACCATACTCATTTGCACACACAATTTTCTAGGTAAAAACTCCTAAGGGAAACCCAATACCTTGTTGATTTTATTAGTATAAAATATGGGTTCACGTCCTAGGATAATGAACACCGATCGTAACTGACCAGGGTCAAATTTGAAATTAAAACCAACATTCTGACCCTCAAAACAAACGAGAGCATATCTCTTGTCATCACCAACCCAACGCAAGTCATTTGGGTTCAAACGATGCCGAGCGCAGATATATCAGCGACCGCTGCTTAACTCTGGCCAAACAGTAAAAAAATGATGTTGATGTAAGGCGTCCGCATGATGACGCGGGCGAGTCAGAATAATGGCAGAGGTATGACCACTCCATGTGGCGGTGTGATGGCATTCATTTATCAAGTAGATTTGGGTGGATCTGTTGGTGACACGTGGCATGTTTTTTTGGAAAATTATGAGGTGCCACATGGCCCAGTCATGGGTTTCCACGCGGGCAATCCTCGCTATTGCCTGGGTGTTTGTTAGAAGTTATGGAGTCCACCGTGACTGGACTCGCGGACTTCCCACCTCTATACAAGCTTTAACAAAGTCCAAACAAACGACGTGCCACATTATATGTCTTATCACATATATGGGTTTATATCTATATAAATTTGATTAATGTTGAATATATGGGCCTAGTCAGGCTTAGCCCCCAGCTCACGGTCAAAGATATCGATCCATATGACTACACTCTCAATCGCATTTCCGAGGGTTTATAGACTTGGTAGTTATGGTGTTATATGTGACCAATGGTTATACCATATGCGCACGGGGAGTTGGCTGGTATTACAAATGGAGTTAGCCCTGAAGTTTATGGTTTCGTGATATGACCACATACCGGAGAGAGCATAGTTTAGTTTGTTTTCAAATGATTTCCCACTAACCAATGACACTTGCATATATTTTCGCTGGCTTAAAATCTAACCGCTTTTATGAGCTTGAGCGCCACGGCCGCATGGAGGACCCATGACCGCGGGTCTTATGGGTTAGAGCTAAGGCGTTCTAACCGGCCCTATAGGTTGGATCGTTTCTTTTAATATGAGTGTGTGTTGGGTTACACCTGTTTTGGAGCCGGTTCTTGGTTCAACGCATTAAGGTGTGTTTTGGCAACCAGACAAATGCTTGAAGGAAGAGAATGCCGAGGCCTATCTTCCTCATTTTTGGTCGAATGAGGTGCCTTAAAAGCCTATCTAGGGGTTTTTTGGATGTTGTTAATCCATTGGCACTTTTTTCACAACCATTTGAAGACTATTCATGCAATTTTTTAACCATTGAAGTTTCAGTGAGCTCTAGGGAGCTTGAAGCCTCATTGATTGAGGTCATGTTTGGGTGAGTCCAAATTTGTTTTTGTGATCAATAGTTATTTTTGGATAATTGTTATGCTCTAAAAACATTGGGATAGGCTTTAGAGGCTTTTGAGGACTTTTACAGTGTTTTTTCCAAAGAGAAGCTCAGAAGCTTATGGCCACATGTAGAAGAGAGGTCATGCCTGATGAGCCATGATCCGCTTTCTAGTTTTATTAGTCATTTGGGGTTTTTATGTGTTCGACAATTAATGGTACGCCTATTTTTCCATCAAGGCTGAGAAGCATCTTGTAAAATAAATTTTGACAAATTAAACTCAGAGCCAAGTCCATTAATGGAATTATGAGATGTAGCCCAGTAAGTGAACCGCTTTTATCATGTTGTGATTGTTTTGAGTTTGATGGTTTATTTGTCGCAAGTTATGTTGTCGTATTTATTTAAAGTACATATTTAACCATTTAAAAGAACATCCCTCACACATGAACATTTAAAAATAAGATGCATAACTTGACACATAATTCATCTTGATATTTTAACACATGAAGCAAGGTCCCTGTGAAAAGTTTTATTTTCATGAAGTAGAGGGTGTTTGTATAGCATAACAAGTCAACCCAGATTGCATCGTGTGGTATCAAAGCACTGGTTTGTTTTGCTCCATGTTTGCCATTGATAGTTTGATATTTAGCTATTGGTTTTTTTGCAAGTTTTGTGTTAAAGTTTGATATCTTGAAAGGATGGAGGAAGCCTAAACATTGGTAGTTCCCATACATCTTCAAAATCCAAGCTCTTTGACAAAGAGATGTTGAAGAGATTCTGAACCATGAGAGATTTGATGAAAGATACGTGAAGACGTAAATGAGAGCATTGTCTTTCAAGAGCAGATGATGGCCATGGAGGAGAAAGACCAACTTCTTTCACAGTTGCAAGAGATGGAGACTCAACTCCATGAGGCAAAGGAAACCCTTATCAAGTACATGCATGAACATAAGGCATGTAATGTGAGTTTATCTTCAATTCCTCTCAAGATGAATGTTTTGTGTTTTGAAAATCACACAAGAGGAATAGGGTCCAAGCTATTGTTAAAAATGGGCTATGAAGGTACAAGTTTAGCAAGCATGCACAAGGCATTGTTGAGCCTATTGTTGCTGAAGAGAGACCCAAGTATTGTGGTCTTGGATATGAAATGGAAATATGGAGAAAATTCCAAAGTCGAGGAGACAAGGGAAAGTTCCAAGAACAAATTTTATCAAGTCTCCACCTCCTCAAGAAGGCTATAAATGTGAAAGTTCAAGAACTTTGTTGAAAGTTCAATCCCTCTAGCATGCAAGGCTTATGTTCAAGATGAATGAAAATGTGTGAAACAAGAGAGTTGTGATAGCGGATGAGGACAAGAACATTGTTGTTGGTCTCAAAGGAGAGCTTGTACCTTCAAATTCACCTCCTCAAAGAGGCTTATACAGAATGTTCAAGGCATAATTCCGCTTATCATTCAAATTGCTTCTTTGGATTATGTTAAGCATGATAAATTTGTATGTAAAATGGAAGAAACTATCCATGCACATATTGTGGTTTATATAACCATCATGTTTCAAGATGTTGGAAAAGATTGACCAATTCAGGAAACTTTACAAGCAAAATTATACGTGAGTAAAGAGGATGCAAAAGATTTGCACTCATTATCAGATGAGGGGTCATCTCATTGACCAATGCTGAACATTGCATCCAACCACTCATACACAACACAAGAAGCGCTTTGGATAAAGAGTTTGGCAAGAATGGAAGAGCAGATTCCATCATCGATGTGAGTCAAGATGATTCACAAGAGGACTATTTTCAGTAGAAAAAGTCACCGCTGAGTTGGCTTGGTAAGAAATGGTTGATTTCTGAGCAAGTAAGGTTTGCATTTTTCATAAATGCACTTTTCAGCTTTATGTGTGCATTTAAGTTGAGATTATGACAAGTTACAACAATTTATCACAACTTGTATGATGCAAGTTGCATGTGAATGCAATTTGTTTGAAGGCATTCGTGTTTGTTACACAACTTCGCCAAGAGGATGTAAAAGATGGATATGATGTTCACTTGTTACTGCCATTTATCTTTTTCATGTTCATCTCTCATGTACCCACATGTTTTGGGTTTATGTACTTATGTTTTGTACCGGAAAGAGAGTTGAAGAGTCATACATGCATTTTTTTATGTATGTGTAAGCAATGAAACTGGTGATGGTTCATCATGAATGATTCATGATTATTGTAACATGATTGTGTATCAGCGTATGTCGACTTCTGGTCAAATTCAAGGTGGAGATGTTTCAATGGATCTCGATTTGTGTCGTATTTTTGTCTCTATGATTGCGTTGTGTCGACCATGCTTTTCGACTTGTGTTTAATCGATGGTTTTTGTTGGGTTGTAAGTTGATTTGAGTACACCAAGATGCAGGAAAACACCTTGTGCTTTGATGAAGTACATGATAAGACAATTTGTTTGAAGAGCAAAAAGACTTTGGTCGGCATCATTTCTACTTTGTATAAATTTGTTTTCAAGATTGATGGTTTTCTTTATTTGTGACAAGATGTCGCAGAAAGTTTTAAAACATCGAGAGCGGATTGTGTTGACAATTAAAGAGTTCATAAGAGGGAATTGATTCTCAAAGTGTGGGAGGGTTGGCAGTCTTCCAAGAACAGAGAGAACAATGGGTCAAGAAATGAGAGTAGTGGGTTGAGGGACATAGTCGGGCTGGTAGCATGGCATGTCCGTGCATCTAGGTGATTGTCGAGAAGACTTTTCAAGCAGAATCAGTTGATAGAACTGAAAGAAAAAGAGTATTGAAGCTCGGAGAGATAATCATAATCTTTGTGGGTCCAAAATCCTTTCCACTGAAAGGATCGTAAATTTGATCCCCTGGATCAAATTTAGCTCAAAATTTAAAGTTCATGGAATTGCCACAAAATGAATGAGAGCATAGACCTCATCATCAATGGTAACCCAACGTAACTCATTTGGGTTCAAACGATGCCTGAGCAAGAGATATCTGATCCGCTCAATCGTCAAATAAGTAAAAAAGGGATGGTGATTTGGCATGTCCGGTGACATGACGGGCATAGCTTAAATGGAAGAGGTGGGCGACCACCGATGTATGTGTGATGCGGAATTCATTTATTGGTAGATTTTGCGCGAATCTCGCTTGTGACACTTGGCATGGTATTTGGAAAATTATTAGGTGCCACGTGGCTCGTGGGTCAGCCACATGTGGCACCCTGCTATTTGTTTGGGAGATGGTTAAAAGTTATGGAGTCCACAAGACTCCCATGACCTCCAACTCTATCTAAGATTTAACAAAGTCCAAACAACCGACGTGACACATTATATGTCTTATCACATATATGGCTTTATATCTATATAAATTTGATTAATGTTGAATATGGTGGGGGGTCAAGTTAGGGCTTAGCCCCAGCCCACGATCGCATACCGATCCATATGACTACACTCACACACGCATTTTTGAGGGTTTATAAACTTGGCAATTATGGTTTTATATGTGACCAGTGGTTATACCATATGTGTGGGGGAGTTGGGTTGGTATTAGAATGGAGTTAGCCCTTGAGTTTATGGTTTCGCATATGACCACATACCTGAGAGCGGGGTTTAGTTTGGTTTTCAAAATGGATTTCCTTTTAATTCAATCACTACCGGCACTTTCATGTATTTTCGCTGGTTTAAAATATATTAATTGTTTTTGTTGAGCTGCTACTGCATGGGAGGACCCATGTGATCAATTGCCAAGCAGGGGTTGGGAGCGCTCAACCATCCTATAGTTTGGACCATTTTAGGTTATGCACGTGTGTTGGGTTTAAGCACACGGTTTGGAGCATATTCGTTCAACGTACAGGAGGTGCGTTTTGGCTAACCAGACAACAAGCTTGAAGGAAGAGAATGGCAGGAGGGCTATCTTCTCTATTTTAGCCGAATGAGGTGCCGTAAAATCCTGTGCTCTAGGGGTTTTGGATGTTGTGAATCCACCGGCATTGTTTTCACAGCCATTTGAAGACTTCTTTTGCAGGTTTTCAACCATTGAAGTCTCAGGAAGCTCCAAGGAGCTTGAAGCCCCTCATTGATCGAGGCCGCGTTTTGGTGAGTCCCAATTTGTTTTATGTGAATGAATAGCCATTTTGGTTTTTATGCTTTGAACACATTGGGACATGTTTCAGATGTTTTTGAGGACTTTTACATGTGTTTTTTCCAAAGAAAAGCCTTCCGTGGGAAGCTTTGCGGTCATTACGTGTAGAAGAGGTCTTGCCTGGATGAGCCATGATCCGCTTTCGAAGTTTTATTAGTCATTTTTGGGTTCTTATGTTATGATCCCAATGGTACAAAGGCCCATTTTCCATTGGAGTTGAGAAGCATCTTTTAAAATAAATTTTGACAAATTAAACTCAGAGAGCCAAGTCCATTAATGGAGGCTCAAGGAGATGTAGCCCGAGGTTGAACTCCTTTTATCATGTTGTGATTGTTATGAGTTTGATGGTTTATTTGCTGAAAGTTATGTTGTTGTGTATTTATTTAAAGTACATATTTAATCATTTAAAAGAACACATCCCGACACATGAACATTTAAAAGAAGATGCATAAACTGACACATAATTCATCTTGCATATTTTAACACATGAATCAAGGTCCTGTGAAGTTTTATTTTGATGAAGTAGATATGCTTGCATAGAATAATAAGTCAACCCACTATTTTCAGATCACCACCTATGAAAAAATACAAACAACAAGAATATCCTATCACACCTCAATATTTTTCCTTCTATCTTATTGGTCGCTACTTCCTTTGTTCATTTCCTCAGACTCTCAGCACACTTGGATGAGTCTCCACCTAATATAATGAGATATCACTATCTCATCAGGTGTGTGTGTGTGTGTGTGTGTGTGTGTCCTCCTCTCACTTAGGTTTCCTTTTATAACCTTCATTTTAATCTTTAAATCCAAACCCTAGATCTCCAAAGTGACTAATGATTTAGATTATATCTCACCTTCACTTTTATATCATAATATTAGGATTTAATTTTAATTTAAGTCACTAATGTGCCAAAACCTTAGAATTAAATTAAATTAAACCGTGATATTCATAAAGGAAATTCACTCTTAATAATCACTTTGACAGTTTCTAATCTCCTTTAGTCCTAAGAGTTATTAAGGATGAATCCACATGTTAAACGCAAAACCAATGTGGAAGTACCCATCCGATGCCACAAGCAAAACATAAAACATTGTTTTTTATATTCATTTATTTTTGCAAGTCCCCCTTTAAAGTTTTAAGCATTTAGGGGAGATTACCATTACAGGGTAGGGCTCAAGTTGGCATCCGGATTTTGAAGTTGGCCATTTATTATCCCATTTTTATTTCTTTCTTTCTTTTATAACATTGATTTATTTTATTTTATATAGAAATTGCATCAAGCCTGACATTATATCCCTTCTTTCTCATAGGAGATGAACCATGTGTCCTTCTCGATACATGTAAAACCATTTATCAAGTCCAAAGACACCCACATGTTCCAAGATGATAAGTGTTAAGTGTTGAGGGGAATGGAATGTTACCCCCATTGCTGTTCTCTAATAGCAACCCATACTCCTAAGAGTGACAACACTAAACTAGATAGCTAATAATGACCACCAAGGTGAGGGGATAAACTCTAGGGTTTGTTTTCCTAGAAGGTTTGACCTAGGCTTTGATTGGATAATTCTAGGGTTAATATTCAAGTCTTCTTTGCTCTTAACATCCTCTCAAACCACATGAAACCAACCATAAACACTCTATAAACCAAACAAAAACCACAACAGAGAGTTTGGGGATTCTAATTAGTGCGAGAAAGCACCCATGCTCCTAAGTAGTTTGACGAAAAACACACGTGAAAAATTATATAATTTTAAGGTATGGGAAAAAATTATAACAAAGAGGCACGAGGTACATTACACATTTCAGCTTGTCTTGCAACTTCCAACTCGCTTTTGCTTTAATGAAGGGTTTCCATTCTTTTTGTGACAGCCTTTGGAAATAGCTTGCATATGTTGTTTTGGTCAAGTCCCATGTGGAATTGGGCAGTCTCTGAAAAGTCATTGTACAATAACAAAAACACATTTTTTAAATAGAAAATGGTAATCAGAATTGTTTACATAAATGTATGTGAAGAAGATTATTTTGTTGGAATGGTTCCATATTTTATAGAATTGTAGCATCTGATAGACATTTATATTAGTTGTCTAAGAAAACTTGTCTCATTTAAATCACATTCAAACAACTTCCAAATAATATATATATATATATATATATATATATATATATATATATATATATATAATCAAATTCAATCTATGGAATAGTCTAATGGACACTTTAACCAACATTTACAAAGTAAATAATAATAAATTTATTGACATGTTGCTTAATAATAGTAAATGGATTGTCTCTAGCCACAAATATTTTCCATGTGTGATGTTTACTATATAATACATATAATAATAAATTTATATTGTTTGATTGCAAACATGTATTAGTACTAAATTTATATTGTTACAGAAATGTGCATCGACACGTAATAAAACTAACTAAATTTACTAACTTGTTACTGTTTTTTGGAAGCGAAAGAAATCCTTTGAATCCAACAAACAATGTAAATTAAAGTTGTGTTATATGTTAGATTTTTAGCTCAGTTGTTGTCTCAGTTGTGGCTATATGTATTAGGCCAGCCGATGGACATCTTAATCAACCCAGATCATCCTTATTTATCTCAGCCTAAGTGTATCTTGGGAAATCAACAAATATTCTTCCTTGAGGGGATTAGGGGCCAAGGAGAGAGGGAACACTTCAAAAGGTGGTTGAGTTCTTTATCAGACCCCTCTGGGTCTGTGCTGGGGGCACACTCCACTTAGTGAGAGTGGGGTCTGTTTCTGGGTGCCCCAATCCTAGCCATTGAGACCCAAGGATGGACACACATTTCAAGGAAAATGGAGGTTGATTAAAGGATAAAAGAAGGGCCTGAGGGTAAAGAGGACACGTTATCATTTTTTAGGTTGAACAAGTGAGCTGAAGAGGAAGTTGTGGAGCTAAGGCATTGTTCGCTAAGGAATAGGACAAGAGAAGAGATGAGATGGGCGCTTTTTCTAGGCAAAATCTACATAGAAGAGAAGGGCCATAACATAAAGCATATTTTAGTGAAGGAGGAGGCCATAATAGAGGTCATAAAACAGAGGGAAAATGAAAAAAAAAAGGCCATACTTCATCAATAGCAAGAGGATGAAAATATGAGGCCAAACAGGATGATTTTCAAAGCAAGAGAGGGTCGTGGAGAAAATAGCACAAGACAAGGATTTACAGGTTGTACCTTACTGGGTTTTACAACCTCTTCTTGGTTGGGTTGTACTGTTGATTAAAGGCTAATTTTATCTACTGTAAAATCCTCTCGAAAGGTTTTCTTGTAATTTCCTCTTTCCCTAAAGCCAATAAAGCCCCTCTTGCTAGTTTTCTCTTTTATGGATTTCCCCACACCGGCGTTTCCAAGGTACATATGTGTCAATGTGTTTTTATGTTTGGTATACTGTATGTTTCCGCTGTGATTTCCCTAATAATCGGATTTCCAGTGGTACATATGTTTCTATGTTTTATGTTTGTATATCAGAGCAGTCACTTGCCTAATTTCCTCGATTTATAACTCGTATAAATTAATTACATAATTTCCAGATTTATATCAGCTAGAAAATTTCTACCAATATAAATTATTGGCATTAGTTTCTGTGTCGAGTTATTCAACATTGTCCCATAGAAATTTTATGTTATGCGATGATGTTGCATACAACATAAGAAAATGATGGTTTCTTATTTTCCTAATAGATATATATATAATTATTTCTACAATTATATCATTATTTCTTATGATATGTATGATATTTGTTGACTTACTAAATTAATCTTGATCCCCAAAAACTTAAATCATACAAAATTACCATGGCTATGTTGTTTTAATCAAGCCAATTGATTGGATTGTGTAACTTAATCTATACACACTAAAAGTGGGAACTAGTTATATGTATCTTAGTTTTTAAGATTCTTAGGCATAGGGAACTTAATTTAATTGGGATGAAAAAAAATGATGAACAATTTTGGAGGATTTTTCTATTTTCTTGGTTTACTTCTCTCTCCTTACTCAGGGACTTAACTATGATCAAACTATTATTAAAGTTTTGTCACGGACCTCATATCTTTGATTGAAGTAGAGGATTTAATTTTCTACCCAAAACTTTAAAAGAATAGGTTCTCCCTAACATTGATGTCAATTATAAAATTTTCTACAAACAATTTGGAAATACTATATTCTCTCACCAACTTGATATTCATTGCATGAAGCTATTAATTATTTGATATTTTGCTTGAAAGTCAAGAAAGAATAAGATGAAATAAACAAACCAGAGTGTAGATTAGTTAATTTTGACCCAGCCTCAATAAACATAAATAAATTCAAATAATTTCCACAAATATTAATTTTACCATCAAAACTTTAAAGGTGTATACACTCTTTTACCTTTAACACTTTACTACTAATAAAAAAAATTATAACTAATTTTCACAAACATTCATTCTACCATCAAAACTTTAAATGTGCATACACTCTTTATCTTTTAAAATTTTACTACTAATAAAAAACTATAACTAATTTCTACAAATATTCATTATACCAACAAAATTTCAAAAGTGCATCCACTCTCTTTATCTTTTTAAAACTTTAAAACTAATAAAAACACTATATCTGAATTTGTAGCCGTGTACTTCCATTTTCATTAGCTATTAATCATGATGAATGACACTTCAAATAAAACAAATTCAATTAACAATGATAGTACTCACAATTAAAAATATCGCTCCTTCTCATCAAAATGCCTCCTATTTAGCATATTGAAAACAAAAAATGGCACTCCAACACTATTACCCTGTTCATGTGAAAAAGGAAAGAGAACTTAACATAGAAAAAAATATAGCTAAAACAATTGTGATTATTCTTTCTTCCTACCAGTAACCAAAAGAAATTGATAGGCCACTTTAAATTTACCGTTGATAATTTCAGATCAAAAGATTTTTCATAAAAATCATGACTTTGTCAATAACATTTATGTTTAGTCAAATGAAAGATGAGCTAAAGAAGATTAATGATCTTGAAAGCCAACAAGATATACTATGTATGAAACTCTATAATGAACTGTTAAAACACAAAAGAAAGCCACCAAACCGACAAAAACATGCAGCACAAATTGAAAATTTGACAACTCAAAAAAAAAAAACCACAAAAGAAAATCTAAGGAAGAGAGAAAAATTAAGATGAACGTGTTTTTTCACACATCTATATCCAAGAAAACAAAATAATATGATGTAATGAGTATGTATGCATTTGGTGAGGGTAGAAAAAATCATACTTCATTTTTAATTATTTAAAAAGTAGTCATGCATATCCATTTGCAACATATATTAGAAACATACATTATAATTAGAATATTATTATTTAAAAATATTGAAATTATTATTATAGGAAATATGAAAACATATATACTTTTTAATTACTATTACTCCAATACAACATTAATACAACATTTTATATGTATAAAACAATTAACAATAAAACTTCATGTAAATTCTTGCATCAATTTTGTCCAAATTTAAATTAATAATGTGAGCCAAACCAAAAACCCAAGTAGCTTTGCTAACCACATTACAAATAAGTCTTCCAAATTACTTCAAAACTCACATCTATTTTTTTATCATACAATTTTAATGCAAATTAACTTGAATTAAATCACCTAGAACATAAAATTAATTATAATAATGTGACATATACATATTCACTAACACCACAAAATTCATTATAATATGTGGCAATATTATACCTATACAATATTATTTAAGATCATCGGCATATTTAATTTGACCAATACAAATTAAGAAGTAATTACCAGGGAAATTAATATCGATCTGTGCCTACCATTGCACTATGCGTGACATGAATGTCTTGTAGTTTATCGTCCCATTACAAACCGCAAATCAATTAATAGCAAATTAGTCCCATCTCTTCTCTTCATCATTTTTGAAATCAATTAATAGCAAGCTAGTCTCGTTTGTTCTCTTCATCATCAACAACTAGTGAGTGTGATTTGCCATATGATTGTAAGTAAAAAACAGATCATAAAATATATTTCACACCTGGCCATCATGTTCAACAATTTTGAAGTGCAAAGCATTTGAGATAAGAGATATAAATATAAAAATTTAGTAACATAACAATATTTATATAAATCTTAACACAATTTTACTCAAGAGTTATAACATTCAAATGTGTTTTAAGTGCAAAGTATAGGAGATACAAATATATAAAAACTTAATAAATATAAAAATATTTACAAATCTTTTGAATTAATAAATTTTTCTCTTTATAACATCTAGATGTGTTTGACTGTATGGCATTTGAGAATTATGTAACATGTAAAGATTAACAAAGATGAATATAATTAAATGTTAATTCTTTTAAAAATCAATAAAGATGCATGATAATTAAATGTTAATAGTTATAATGGATAAGGTGTCCTATATAGAAATGTCTTTGATATTTCTTTTAAGAATTAAAATTCCAAAAAACTATGATATTATTGACTTATAATTACATAGAATTTCATTGGCTTATGATTATATGTCATGTGCTTATTATAATTGTTATAAGATTGATTATCCGCTAAGTGGGAATTGAAACCGGGTGAAGAGGATAAATTTTCTACACCTTAAGTGGACAAGGCACATTTGCTAAGTGGAATTGAAACAAGGTGAAGAGGATATGTCATTGTGGGAATTGAACTAGTGTGGGGAGGATAATCATTCCTCATAACCATCCAAACTACACCCACTGGATCGAAGACCACACTTATCAAGTGTGGAGACAATAATATTGTGCAATAAAAAATATCTAACATAAAATATAATTACTCATAATCATTATGAATACAAATTGAAAAGAACCTCTATGGGGTGCCAATGAAGTTATTTGAAACGCCTGACCGGATGTTCGGATCTATTTATTAATGCATCAACTGGTGACCATCCTCTCCGCCATTAATTCACTATGGATCACAGCAGCCATTACCAAGCAACGAGCCTCCTCACGCAAGGGAACTATACCAGCCTCCAGTGCGCACAACACCAAGCCTTAATGGCTAAGTGAAGGTCAGGGAAGGCCTCCACCTTATCACCGGGATTGATAGCATAGAGAAGCATTTGATCATTGCGTGTTCACTCCACCTGTGCATTACTTCATACTCCACCGAAAGCAGAGATTCAAGGTCTACGGGCTTTGAGCGTAGTAGTCTCGACCGCTTAGAACCTTGGTCATTCCTGTGGTTCCACCATGCCTGTGGTACTGCTGAAAAGTCATACAGAGGTGCCGCTTGGTACACGGCCGAAGCTCGGGAGCGCTACACAAAGGAAGTTTGAACCAGCACCGCCATAGTGTCCACTTGGCTAAGGCAGAAACTACGATGCTCCTCTATGGCGACGGGAGGAAATTGCTTTAGAGGATGCCATGAAGAGCTACCCCAAGCTTTCGCTATTTACAATCCCAGATAACTGGAACCCTCCTACTATTTTTTGAGAGGAAGACAAGCCTCCACCAAGGGACATTCAGAGGGATCTCAAAGACAATAGCCCGGAGAAGCACTTCCGCACCTGTTTTGTGGAAGAAGAGACCTCTCTTGATGCGACCACAGGGATGGTGAGCTAGTCTCTCAACTGTTCGGAGAAAACAAGAAGAGAAGCAACGAAGTTTGGACACCTAGCCTCCATCGACAACCATTGGTTGGAGCAACCACGCTTTACTAACTCGGGGCACCTCGCACTCATCTTCTAGCTAAGAAGTCCATGGGCTGCACTGTGCTGCCTTTGCCAGAATTGACCAGCGGATTGATATGCTCTTCATGGCCCACTCCAAAAATCTACCACAGAGGCAATGCCCAACATGTGTGCAACCATACATGATTCCAGCAGGCTGGCGACAGCAGAGGAGCGGGAGGAAGCGCATGGGTAAAATGGTTCAATGATGCTTTCGTTTAGGGGTTCCTTTTTTGTTCTTCATATAGCTCTAGTTTAGTTAGTTTTTTCAGTTTTCTTACATCTAGCTATGGCATACGGTTTGAACCTCACATATGATAGTCTTGGTTTCTTTCGGGCAGGACGAAACCATGTATATTTTGTTAAAAGGGAAACATTTGGCATAGGATGCCCAAATGTTCTCTGGCTCGCCAAAGTGACAACCGGTAATTGTCCACAAAGTTATCAGATTTGGTTCATGATAATATAATAGGATCCATCTTTTTCTTAAAAAAAAATACTAATATTGAAAAGAAATCCCCTGATGGGGTGCTAGTGTGAGCCAAATGGCGCGAGGAGGAGGAACGGATCGACCAATGAGGCAAGGAGCCATGTGACGAGCTCATGCCATCGCCCACCACCCTAATCCTACATTAAATCTCCATTATGACGTCGCAACGACTAACTATGTAGCTTCCTTCTCCTTTCCAATTCATTCCATGGCCTGGTTTCTTGTGTGTGTCTCCCGTCTCCGCTCGTGACCCAATTGGCTCTCCCCTCCGCTACCCTGGCCTGATAAAAACTGGACCTTCATGTTGATTGCAACCCCTGTACATCTCCAGGTACTCTACCTCTGCCTGGTGCACATGTTTTCCTTCGTCTTTCACGCGACGAATCTCATGTCGCGCCAAAGGGGGCGGCCGTTAAGAGGCTCTCCATGGAAACCTCGTCAACCTTCTGTCTCACCCCCTGAGTCACATTCCACTTGTTCCTCCCCGTCCCTCCAGCCCGTGCCAGTTCTTACTGCCTCCCACGATCCGCCTGTTTCGCAGTTTGACTGCTTAGCTATCATCTCCAGGCCGCCCTGTTCCTACTCGCGACACCTTCCTGTCCCCCCAATGGATGAGCCCCCCCTTGCACCAGTTATTGATTCCTCAAGGAAGACCGTGGGAGCACCACCTCATCCTCGCAAGCCTCAGAACATCAAGAACCAGTCCTCTGACTCTTTCTTTGACACGCAGCTGAGAGAAAGCCTCAGTATTCTCTTTCGTCTGGTCTTAGAACTCCGTCAGGGGGTGGAGGACCTTCAATTCTGTCTGCAAGCCACAGATGGAAAAGTCGCGGCCCTTCTTCAAATCCTCTCCTCCCTTCAAGAGGCTTTCTCCTCGGACCCGACAAGTGTGGCTTCAGTAGAGGAACCGTGTGTAGTGAACGGTGAAGGAAACGCCCAAACGCAACGCTCCGTAGGGAATGGGATTGCGCAGGCCAAGCATGAGGAAATGGTCGTGGAGGTGGACACGGCACAACGCGTGCTACAGGGCACCTCGCCAGATGCCGACAGAAACGAGAGCAGCGTGGAAGCTGGAATGCAATGGGCAAATCAAGTGACATACGTCGAGGAGGAACCTTGGTCCGAGGCCGTCCATGCCACCTGACCAAGTTATTTGCCAAATGTTTAAGCCCATAGGGGCACTCCAAGTTTTAATAGTTTCTCTTTTTTTAGTTTTTTGTCCAGACAATTTAAGACTGTTTTATTAGACTGTTACAGTACCTATGCTTGACTCCCCTGCTGGCTGGAATGGTTTCCCCTCTGTTGGGGCGGTCCAGTAACTACAGTACGGCTAATCTCTGTATTTTGTACCTCTAATCTGGTTTTTGAAGGCCTTTTATATATAAAATTTCCAACTTACAAAAAAAAAAAATATATTGAAAAGAAATCATTTTAATAGTTAGTGTAGACCCATTGACAAGTACCGTGTAAATGAAAGGAAATGTAAAAAAAAGTTTTAAGTTATACTCTCAACCCCATTAATTTGTGCTTCTCAACCCCATGCCCATACTTGCGGGCTATGTAGACCCCCTTATGTCAGGGGATTGCTTATTAAACCAGTCAAAAAGACATAATTATTAAAATTAATTTTTTTTTTTTGAAAAGTTAAATAAATAATATAAAACCATTAAATGTTCTGGGATTGCCTATTAAACCTGTCACAAAAAAACATAATTATTAAAATTAATTTTTTTTTTTTTAATTTTTAACATATTGAAATGTTAAATAAATAATATAAATCCATTGAATGTTCCCTTCGATTCGGTCGACCGACTTCCGAGGAGCTCCCGTTACAACCCTTAGTGTCTGGTGCGTGCTGAGCGCGGAGGCATCTCCAACCGGGCCTCAGCGGAGGTTATATACGCGATTATTGTTGGCTAGTTTTTTTTCCACGAGAAATTATCTCGATATATATTAGAGATATATATCATTTACATTCACTGTATCCAGTCTAGCACAACAGCCATTACAAATTTCATACCGGCGCTGGACTCATTGGTAAATTGTCTTGGCTCCAAGATCGCGGTTTCAAGGTTTGTAAAGTGGACGGAATGGTTTAAAAACATGGAAAGGACATATTAAATAAATAATATGAAACTATTTGATGTTAATTGTACATCTATTTTTATTTTTAAAATAATAACATTTTTTAATATTTTGTTTGAAAATTAAATAACTTCTTTCAAGATTGTTTGACATACTCTATAAAAGTATTGATGTTTACTCTTTACTGTTTGGATAATTTTCTAAAAAGCAAAAAGAAAAATCACCAAAAAGTGAGTATTTAAACTTTTAATTGAAAACTTGAAATTTTTGTTATTGAAAATCAGGAAGAATTTTTCACTTATTTTTCTTTGCTTGATAATTAATTTTTATTAAAAAAGTGTTATTTAATTTTTATCAAAAATTTAAAAATAATATAGTCATGATTATTTAATCTTCTACTCTAAAACTGAAAAAGATTATTTAATTTTTTTTTGGAAATCTGGAAAGAATAGATTTTTTTACTGATCTATTTTCTTTGCTTAAAATTGATTGTTTAAACTTTCACCTTCATGAAAATGCTTATTTAAAATTATCTTTCTCAAAACCCAGAAAATTTGATGAAGTACGTCATTAACTCACTAAAAATGAATTAGCCAACCAAATTTTTAGGGAATTTTCATTTTATTAAAAACTTACACTATCCTCATGCTTTCAAAACTTTACCAATAATTTAAAAACCCTGGAATTAAAATTTTCATACCTCATGAATATACATATAGACAGTAATATTCTTCTATCCATGTGAATGAGCACAAAACAAGAAAAAAACCTCAACATAAAAAAATAAGTTTACTATTCTGAAATCCATCTGACTAAGCACAAAACAAGAAAAAACCTTAACCTAAGAAAAGAAGTTTACCATTCTGAAATTGGTATTCGGAAATCCATCTGACTGATCACAAAACAAGAAAAAACCTTAACCTAAGAATTTTTTTTTATCTTTCTGCAATTGGTTTTTCCATTCTCTGAAAAAAATATATATGTGATTATTCTTTCTTCCGCTCTGCAACCAAAATCAACCTAGGCAAAAGATCAAAAACTTTCATTAAAAGACTACGTAAAAACCATCAAAACCGCTTCTCTTCTTAAGAGAAACGAAGTCAAATATGATTAATGTACTTTACAGGTCAGTAAAAACCAGAAAAGTGTAACGGAGAAAATTTAACAAAGGCAGGCGCACCCAAAATTACACGGAA
>SNQJ01S0156453.1:0-22517 GCA_010110895.2 Picea sitchensis | reverse complement strand
GGACTCCTGTGTTGAAGAGTCTCGACTCTTGACTCCTCCAACTCCCGATATCCGAAACCAACACCAAAAGGTGTTTTTTGCATTTCAGCATTCCAACATTCCTTGTGATGAAGTGTTTTGACACTCCATCTCCCGGTATCTAAAATCTACACAAAAAGGTGTTTTGGTGTTTCTCATTTCATGAATTCAGGACTCCTGATGATGAAGAGTCTCGACTCTTGATTCCTCCAACTCCCGGTATCCGAAACTCCGGTTGATGTGCCTGTTTCAGGATTTTTTTAAGTTTCACATTTCGGCACTTCAGGACTCCTGTGTTGAAGAGTTTCGACTCTTGACTCCTCCAACTCTCGATATCTGAACCTCCGGTCGATGTGCCTATTTCAGGTTTTTGGGGTTTTGCATTTCGCAATTCTAGGACTCCTGATGATGAAGAGTCTCGACTCTTCCAACTCCCGGTATCCAAAACTGTCCTCCTGCCTTCAGGATTTCATAACCCTTCTTCACCTTGCTCTTTAAAGAACGTGCAGGTTCTCCTGGATCCAACATCAGTCGGACCTTGGGCTCAGATCTGACGTTCATCAATAATTCTCAATGGGATCCAAAGATCACTTTCACTTCTCCTCCCGGGCTTACGTTGTCCCTGTTTTTCCATCGTTGCATACTCTGATCTTTCCATCAATGACAAGCAGACCTGCCTGTAAACATGCCAACAACAAACAACCCAGGGTTCAAGGACAAACCAAAAATGAAAAACAATGAGAAAGACTACGCCCAAAAATTCAACTCCAAACAGGTTTCTTGTCAACCCAGAGAAGCTCAACAGGCACTACAGAGACCTAAGAAGGCTCAACAATCATCAAAACCCACCCAACAGTCACTAAACCAAGAAAACAAGCAAGGGAAAGTGGTATGCGCGACTGTTCAGGGAAACAAGGTGTATATACGCAACTAGCAGTGAGACAACACGCATGTGTATGCGACTGCCAATGAATTAGGGCATGTATAGGCTTGAAAACAAGGTCAGGCAAGGGTAAAAGGGCTGAAAAATCAGACCCAGAGTGAACAAAATCTGTCAAGCAGTGATAAAACAAGAAACACAAAGGAAAAAGAGCAATGCAAGAAGAAAAAGTACTTCAACCCTTAGAAGGAAGATCTCTCCCTAGWGGAGTCAACATTTCTATTACGAGGGAAAAACTCTCTATGGCCAAGGGTAAACCAMAACAGACAGGTATGAATGCATAAATCAACTCAAATCTATTTTATGCTATATAAACTACTGTTCAAGATACGAAAGAGGCCTACCTTGATCCAACGTTCGATGATGTTCCACCATTTAGCACTTCRACCCAAACCTTTATACTTGCAACAAGTTCTCAACAAACAAGCAAAGAAAGTACATAGTGATAATATAAAKGGGTTAGCACATTAGATAAMATAATCCATTAATAAACATTACAAACATGCCCATGGATAATAATCATATATTTGCACGATACCAATAGGATGGGAAAGGAGTATTTCTATTAATAATTGATCAGTAGAAGTGACAACATTACAAACTTTTGTGTCGACATGGTTCAAAACCAAGAAACCAAGTTCCTTCCAACTGGGCCTCCACCACTTCAATCCTCCACCAAAGGAAATTTCATAGGAGAGAGACAATGAGGTTCTCTCAACAATAGGAAAAGAGCTTGGGGGCTAAACACTATGTTCAGACTTGAGGGACAAAGGGATGCAAACTCAATATGAAGTAATTTCTCCAGAGTAACTTTACTCTCAAAGTTGAATGCTTTCTCTTCTTTTCCATAGCTCAGAATTATGATTTTATAGTCTTCAAAATGCAACTAAAGGGATGATTCAGAACGTTTCCAGTATCTGGAAGGCCAAGGATCATAGATCTCATGTCGTTACATGAAAACCCGACTCCATTTTTGTATTTTCTAGCACAAATCCGGATGTACGCAGGTTGTAGTGGAGCAGCCTGCGTATACGCATGTTGTATAGTAGATAGGGCGCGTATATGTGGAAACATATGTATTTTTGGCTATGGATTCATCAAAAAGGGATGACAAGTCTGCATAGGGAAATAGAAAAAGGCCCTCTGTGCAAGATAGTAATGGTGAGGCAAATCCTTCTATAGCAACTTCTTTGAATATGCACCACTTGAGCCACCCTCAATTTTGTCATTTTTCACCACAGAAATAGATTTCACTAACCACCAATTCATTCGAATTCCATTCAAATAACTCACCGCAACACCTAGTAAATGCAAGAAATAAAAACCAATTGTACCTTTCCAATGGCATTCTTTGTTACATGCATGGTTTAAGTTTGATATCTTGGACCTTCACTTACCCAAACCGCCGACTCTCTGCATGAAATTTCCTCAATCATTTTCCACATCTCCACAAACCTACAAAACACCTTCACTACGATACACAGATGATTCCATCTATCCAATTTATAAATATATCTAAGTCCCAAACTTCTCATGCAACTAGACGAACTCATCTCCAATGTTTTTCCATATCTGCACCTTGACTTCTTTCGTTTCAAGGAACCATGCACATACTACTCAACTGTTAAGTCATACTATTGTTAACTGACTTTCATAAATATGTGAAGAGTTACCTCATCCAAAGGCTATGATTGACCCATCCATATAACAACCCAACTCAACTCAACCATTGTTCTCGATGATGCATGACACGAAGATGTCATGATGACAATGTTCCCAACCAACTGCCTTGTTGGGAATATTCTCTAGGTCGCCTCAAGTTGTCCAGATTACCCAAGTTCTTCCACTTATTGCAACCTAGAAATTATCCTCTTTAAGATCAATTCTACAATCACCCTATGTGCTGAATTTTGTGATCACTTATGCAATTAGATCTGCGAAAATACCTGCGACATGTCTTGTATTCATTTTCCTTTCCCAAGTGCTTGGTTCACCCAAGGAACTCTACTCTTGGTCTTCTCAAGGTGTGCACATAGGTATGACACTTACTTCTATTGAAAATCAAACCAACCAAGTATGTTCCCAGACCATCTCTGCGATCAATTATGTTACAATTCTTGCGATGAACTCTGTGATCACCCACCATGTCCAAGCTCTTCCTTTCCCCACAAAATCTTCTCTTGGTCTATGCAAGATGTGTTCCTAGATCGAATTCCACCGTAATGTCAACCAGAACCTCGATCCTAATTCTGATGCAAATTCTCTATGATGAACATGTTTTCCCCATCGAACTGTTCACCAAGTCTGCGAACATTCCCACTGAACTATCTCCACAAAAAATTGGCTTCAGAGTTTTATATGATACCATCTATCATTGCGATAGTGGTGAATATCTCACCAACCCTTCTTCAAAATTTGTGATAAACAAGCTTTGATACCATCTGTCAGGTCCCCATAATGTCCCTACTCGAACCTTGAGATCATGCACCTCTTGAGGACGTGAAACACCATGATGTTACTCACTTGCCTTCTTGGCAACACTAAGTATGGGTCATTCGGACTACACCTCTTCACCTAGATCATACCCATATTTCGTTCTAGGCTACAGGTGAGTCACACTCCTACTCTAGTGCAACTCTCTTGTATACTTAGACAATTTTTATAACAACTTAAAACTTGTTCAATGAGATTTCCGTGGTGAGGATTGTTTTCAGTAGTGTTCAGAAAAGCCACAGTGTTATTGATGGATTGTCGACGTTTTGGATCCATATTAGGATCCATCTTCAGGACAAGAAGCCTGGATTAAAAATCGAAGAGGAGTTCTTAATATAAATACTAAAGGAGAGAAAAATAAACATTAAAGGTCGGCTAGAACCCTAATTTATTAATTAGTTTGAGTTTTTTAGTTTAAATAAAGTTGTTTTTTTTTGTAGTACTTTCCCTACTATTTAATTTGTCAATCCGAGGTTTGTAGTCTTACGAAGAACACACACTATATATGCAGGACTAAAGTAGAAGTAATCTAATCTAAATTGTTGAAATGAAATTAATCTAGGAAAGCATTGAAAGACTAACTAGGAAAGAAGGAAATTAATCTAGGAAAGAAATATAACATGTGAAGAGTTGAATGAAAAAAGACATATGTGAGCTCACATAATAAATTAGTCTCAAATTATATTACAAGAGTCAAATGAAAAAGCATGAACGAATAACAATGAAAGAATCAAAGCTAAGAATCCCCTTCTCCTAATTACAAGACTAAATTATGAATTACATGATTCTCTAACTCCCCAAGCTAATCTCTCCATTATGAATAACATGATGATCCTCATGAAGAGAGAACACTCTCTTATATACATGAGAATCTTGAAGAGTGTCATAATTATAGATCCACTATTCTCTCAACCCTTCTCAACTACTTTCCCATTATTAGAAGATATGATCCCTTCAAATCCTCCACACATCTCTCACATATCTTAGATAAGATATGCCATTCAAATTTTTCATGATCTTCTCCTTTGAATATTCTTGAATGATTGTCCCAAATATTCTTCAAATCTTCAAAGCTTGAAGATGAAATTCGAATTTGAGGCAAGGTGGTAATATTTGACTTTGTTGAAATTTTCACATATGCCTGTACACATCATCAAACTCATACAACCTTGATATGTAATGAAAATATGTTATTTTTCTAATATTTAATCACAAATTCACTTATAATACTGAAATGAATACAATGGAAAATAATAAGGAGAAACTCGCATATAGTTACGAATATGGTATGATGGACGGTTAATGGGACGATAAAATGTAAGGAATAATGAAGGGAAAGGTGGATGAAAATAGGACATTTATGAGGCCCAACAAGCACTGTGGTTTTTCCGAACACAACGAAAAACTTAACACTTAGTCACTTAACCATACATCCATGAAACGAAGAGAACACTTTTGAAATAAACAAGAGAGACACAGATATAGTGCAGGTGACATAAAATGTGCCTAACACCCAACTAAGTCTTATTACTATGAAAAAAGTTAAAATATGAGAATTATTGGCTTGACTTACAACTTGGGGAGATTCACATGAATTTCCTCACCCCACCAAGACACTCATACACACATTCGTCACACCAAGACTCATCCATCGTAACAACTTTCAAAAATCCTATGGATAGCCCAAACGTGCATCCACCTGTTGGCACATGGGAAGACCCGGGGTTCAACGCTTCAACAATGCATCAACAAAACCCTAAGTACCGACCCTTTCGGGAACACCTGCGAGGAAAATGAAGTGTCACTCTAGGTAGAGGCAGGGGTAGTTGCAGGACTCAAGTGTCTACAACCTAGCTGGGACACAAATATGTGATTACAACACTTAACAGATCACTTAGTAGTTAACATTCATTAATATTTACTTCGCAAGGGAAAACCCTAATTACAGAACAACACAGTATTCAAAAGATTTAATACATCCAAGCACTTAGCATATAGAAATAGATCAGATCTAGCATTAATTCCCATTACTAAGCACTAAGATACTATTATATCAGGTGCATCTAACATATATCACTGCACTAAGCATAAATCACATCAATAACATAACAACTATAATGCACAAAGAAACCACAACATAGAATATGCGTGGTTCACCCCAGTGTGGGGCTACGTCCACCAACTCTTCTCTTCTTTGTTGTATTTTGTCAATATTCTACAAGCACAAAGCCACAAGAACCCACTCTGCATAGGACAAGAGATCTGTGCGCACCTCACTGAACCCTCCTTCCCCAAGCTAGGTTACAACACAAAGCCTCTTTACAGTCACTTTCACTTATCTTTGCAAGTTCTCATGCACACAGTATGCACAAAGCTAACCCAATCACATAGATACAACTACTTACATCACCTACACTCAGCACAATATAGCACTTAGCACCACGTCTCTCCTACTTACATCACCTAGCTTTCTATTTGTAAACTACAAAAGGGGCCAAGGCATGGGTAAACCCATGGGCCGACATCCCATACACATTACATAAACCCTAAACCTAAAAATGCCCTAAGAAGGGGCTGATATCCTGCGATATCTTCTTCGCCTTGCGCTCCACCTTCGACCAGACTATTGAAGTCCCAAAACTGGTCAAACGTGACCAAGGTTCTCCAAAACTTGGTCAAGGGTCAAAAGGCCCCCAAAACTCACCTGTGACTCATCCCGAGTCACTCTGATCTGGGTAACTCTACCTCAAATGCCTCGATCTTGGCTTGAGTTTCCTCGACCTGATGCTTCGCCAGAGCCTCCTGCTCGACGAACTCTTGAATAACCTTCTCCGTCACAGGTCCTTCCAAGCGTTATTCCACTATGGTGACCACTTGTTCTAGTTCTGCACCTCATCCTTCAATATCCTCAAAAAGTATGCAAGTTGCATCCTTCACTGGATGGAGTCTTTGAGTCACTTCCATGACCATATTATGTATGGCATGAACTTATTGTTGAACTGTGCGATGTTCCTAGGATCGTTTCATCCTCTCAACCTCTGATAATGGCTTCAACTATGCTTTCAACATTGATGCTTTTTGCTTGGCATCTTGAAGCTGTGACTCCAGTGTCCTTAGTTGAGGGTCCTCTGCAAGGTGCTCGAAATTTTGTGCACTTCAACTGCTGAGTTGTTTACATTCTAAGGCCAATGCCTTGATTCTTTGTACTGTGCCTTGGGAAGATTCTTCTCTTTGGTCTCACACTTCCTGCTGAGTGCTTGGAACTTCTTGTAACTTCAGTTATGCTACCCTTTGTTGGAGGTGTTGAATGGATTCAACAAGATTCCCTACTTGGATTTCCATTGGGTCTTATTCCATCTATTCTAATCCTGTCACAAAGCGAAGTGATCTAGTGATTACTTATTTAACTCCAATATCCTCTGTGAGCAACTATTTCCTTCTCCTTCTAGATTTTCACTCTATCCTCTGCAAACTTGGCTTGGATGTCATCTTTTTCTTGTTGCGCAACCCGACATTGCTCTATGGATTCCTCTTTTGCTTGCTCTAAGGCCTCTGTGGCCTATTCTTTTTCTTCCTAAACATGACGAAGGTGAGCTTCGGTTGCATCTACTATTAGGCGTAGCTGGGCAGGCTCATATCCCAACTTTGTTCCTTCTAATGACAGGGGCGTAATAGACACTGGGCAGCTAGAGTAGAGGGCTTGTTGTACCCCTTTCATCTCTTCTGCAATTATATCATACATGGTCTCTTGTTTGGCTTCACTGTGCTGCAATATATCTTCTGAGGTATCTGAGACAACAATGATGATGAGATATATGTCATCCATCGTGAGCATAGTCTGCATCTGTGGTTTACTAGCTTTGGACTTCTTCCGCGATGTAGGTTTCGTGGGGGAAACATTTCTTTTCTTGGAGGTCTCAACTTCATCAAGAGGATCCCTAGGTAGTGTTACTTCACCTTGTTTTTTCTTATCTTCTTCTCCTTTGTCCTCTTCTTTGTCTACTTCATCATCACCTCCCCCTCCAGGTGAATCTGAAGAAGTCTTTTCTGAGGCATTGTTCAGCTCCTATACCTCTTCCTTTTTCTTCCTTCTGCTACTGCTAGGTGCATTGTACTTTTCACGAGTAACCACAGGACTTTCGATGAGGTCAGGTCAGATAGTTCTACCTGGTCAACTGGTATAAGGAGATCTATAGGCCATTCCTTGGTTATTTACTCCATGTTCTCCTCAGTGAAATTATAATAATATTGGAGCTCTTCTTTATGTTTGTCTCCACACGCGGTGATATAAATAAAATATCTATCTGCGTGGAACTTCACAAATGGTCTGAACCTGTGCAAGGTGTTCAAAATCATGCGAGGGAAAGACTCAATAACCCTCTTCAACTGCAGGTACTAGGTGTGGAACACTATGTTTTACTGCCATTGTTCACCATGTTGGTCGAATACCAGAGCGTGGTGAACTTCACATCTAGGGGTTCAGATGGCTCAATCTCAGGGAAGGTCACTCCTTCCAGCATCTCCCAGGCAATGAAGGTGGTGAGGATTAGTAGCCAACTAAAATGAAACTCATAGCCCTGATACTGAGATTTGTGACAGTCTTGTTCTAACTGGTTGGCGAGGTAACTTGCAAAGTTCATCAGTAGTCTCTCAATGCATTTTCTCGCGAGATCAACAACGAACCCTATGACCTACATGGGTATGTTCTTCCTTATTGCTTACCAGCGATCAACTGGTAGTCTATGCACACTGTGCCATTCTGAATGGAGGATACCTTGTAGCCGTGCTTCCCCCTTTCCACATCACCACAGGTATCTTTAATTTTCTACGCGAGGGCGCGATCTACAGCGGATAAAATTCTTGTGGATCTGGTCCTTGCATGATTAATCTAGTGATCCGATGGATAAACGTCAGATATATGGTGATGCATCTGTCTAGCCACATATAACCACCATGGAAGTAAGACAACAGGATTTTAACACACGCGTTAACCTCCTAATGCCTTCCAAAGTGTGGTATCTTCATCACGTTCTAGATAGTGGACCTCATGATGTCCATAGTCCACTACTGGGGGATGATCTTTGACTTCTTCCCCTTTTTCTTGCTCAAATACTTGTGTGGGGCGAGCATGCCATAGTTCTTGTGGTCTCCCAAGTTTAATTCATTGATCTTCAACGTCATGATTTGTCCTAACTGTTGTCCTACTGAATGTATCCCCTTCGCGAGGTATGCAGTAATCACAGTGTAGTCGAAGTCCCTCGAGACACTGTCACGACTCACCATGCCATCCATAGGCAGGATATAGTCGGGAAGGATAGATGGGATGATATTTAGATTCTCCAAGTCATCACGATGCTTGGTTCATTTCTCTGTCGCAACTCGGGATGGTCCAGATCCACAAGAAGACGACGGGGATGATTGCACTCCACTCGTCGACGAGGCTTGTATGCCTACGGACATCACCTTCTCAGCCATAAGGTCTATTAGTATTTATTTAATGAATTTTTCTACTGCGTTGAAGTCACCCGACATGCACGCCTGAGATCAAGTATCTCAGTTCGGTGAACAAACAATCACGATAACAGAACGGGTGGTGATCTCTCAATAGGCACTGCACGAAAGAAACTAGTTCTCTGTGGGCTTGGATAATCACAATTGGAAAAAGTGTTCTCGGTGTAACACTCGACAGGATAAATATACAATGTCGTAAGAGACTCCTCCAATTGGCAGGAACACCTCAATCAATGCAATTCCATCCGTTATGGCATGGTCCCAATAGTCCAATGGCAAACGTTCCGTTAATAAATGTGTTTCTAGCCATTCTGGAGCGTCATTCTAACGATTGGGACACCTCCAACGGTCATATTGCTTCGTTGTGGTGAAGTTCCAATCTACGTTGTTCTGATATCTCTGCGAAGTTCCAGTTCTGCAAACCTTCCTTCTGCGAATTCCTCCCTGGAACTTCCTATAATTTCTCTAAGTTTGCTTTCTTCTTGCTGAGCTTTTTGGCTTTCTTTCCTGTATTCTGAGTCACTGGTTTCCTCTTTCCATTATTGTTCTTATCTCCTCTTGGCATAGTAACTTCTCACTATGGAGGGTCTTTCATAGGGTTCGAGGGTAATACTTCTTCTCTTTCTAGGGTGAGTGCTCTACTTTCTTATACAAACAGGTGTTTCAAGTCTTCATGTGTTCTTTAAACTTTGATGTCCATATCTCTGGTTATCAGTAGCTTCGACTATTCCTCTTGTTCTTCCAGTAAGTACGTTATTCTCCTAGCCATGAAATCCCTTAATTCTTTCTTGTTATGTTCTAGATCCTCCTCTTCTTGTTTCCTTCGTATCTGATCTTTCTCAATCCAGGTTTTTCCTAGCAAAATAGCAAATGGGGCATTGTTCTCAAAAAACGTAATGATCTCAAATTATTCTTCTGTCGAAGTTCCATGAGAACTCATAGATATCTGGGTAAATCTTCAACATAGGGTTATCATCTTCCCTTTAAACAATCCTATTCCTCCCAATGAAGGAACCATAGTAGGTTTTCCCAAAATTTCCCAAGTTCTTTCTGTCATGGTATTCACCTGTGTTTCCTCATTCAAAACATAGTCTATGTCGAAGTCTCCTATTATTGTTTCTATGCACTCCTTCTCATATAAGATCTATGATAATTTGATATCTTTTTCGTCATTCAGGGTTTCTTTCATTTGTAGTAATACAGACTCTGATTTTTTGGGGGGTTCTATCATATCCTTAGTTTCTTGGCATGTCTCATGGTTTTCTTGTCTCATATTCATCTTTTCAACTTTAGCAATCATTCTAGGGAAATCCAAAACTTCATGTCTAGTAGTCTTACAACAAAGGAAAATAGGACCTCGACTCAGGAATTCCTTAGCAAGATGTCCCAGTCTTCTACAATTATAACAAAGAGTCAATCCTCTCTTTCTCTTGAACGATCCCCAACCTTTCTTGTACTACGCATTGGAATCACAGTAACTAATTTGCAAAAAATTCTTTCTAGGATCCTGCATCCATTTTTTAGTCCAAACATTCTTTCTATGCATAGGAATAACATATATTTCACTATTCTTATCATATCTACTCATATCCAATCTTCTTTCTTCTAGGTGTGCCCTAGTTTTCAGACTAGGACAAAATATATTAGACATACCTAGATCCATTCTTTTGAAGAATTTTTTTTTCACTTATCTTACCTTTCTTAGAGCACAAAGATTTAAGATCTTACCTCTTTTCTTCAAATATGATTCCTTTATTAGAACAGAGCTTGGCATTTGGTAGAATGTTAAGCAAAGCGAGATCTCGTACGAGCTTTGTACTGTGGGTTCCCAACAATCGCGATTTCAAGTCCGGAATAGCGGAACCATTTGTTAGCGCAGGCGGACGGGGTTTAACACTTCAACAACTCACCAACAAAACCTAACTTCTGGCCCTTTCATCAGCGAAGCGGATGAGATTCACCCAAGGTAAGAGGTGGGGTGGTTGGGGGATCGAAGTGTCTGCAACCCTGGGCGGGACGCGGATGCGTGATTACAGAAACGCCAACGCCTTGCGTGAAATTAACGTTCATTAATGTTCGCTTACGGCGGGGAGAGCCACAATTCTGTAACAGCCCGATTATTCACAAGATCTAATACATCCAAGCGCTTAGCATATAGAAATGAATCAGATCACAGCATTCTTTCTCATCACTAAGCACTAAGATACTATTATGTCGGGTGCATCTAACATATATCTTTGCACTAAGCACACATCACATCAACAACTATAATGAACAAACACCACAACACCGGATATCGTCGATTAGTGAGACTCACGTCCACCAACCTACTCTTCTTTGTGTCTTTTCCAGTATTCTGCAAGCCTTGCCGAGTACGGGGAACCCACTCGCATAGTACAGAATGCGCACACACCTTGCGGACTTCCCTGAGGCTAAGGTTACATCACCAAAGCCTCTTCTGGAGTCACTTAGCTCTGAAAGTTCTCATGCACACAACATGCACAAAGCTAACTTCGATGACATAGATCAACTACTTACATCACTTGCACTTTCGGCGCAGTATGGTATAGCACCCGCATCTACTCTACTTACATCGCCTGGATTTATATTTATACATTACAAGGCCAGGAATGGGTAAACCATGGGCCGACATCCCTTACCTATTACATAAACCCTAAACTTAAAAATCCCTAAGAAGGATGATATCCCTCGATATTCTCTTTGCCTTGCGCTCCTTCTTGACCGACTGTCGAAGTCCCAAAAATAAGTCAAATGTGATGCAAGTTCTCCAAAACTTGGTCAGGGCCAACTTACCACCACGAATCATCATCTTATTTGTCACAAGACTTCTAAAACCTACGGTTCTATTACCAACTTCCTCACGGACCTATGACAAGACTTCCCAAAACTCCAAAGAAGGTCAGCCCCAACAATTTCCATAATCACCTCAAGGAAGGACAATTCCTCCCATGTGGACTGATATGGCTTCGTGAGTGAGCTTTCCCCTCTTCTTCCGAGTCTACCTTAGAATAATAGACCTGATATTTCTCTCCTTGTTCTTCAAATATACCTTCCTTGGTTGTGCACACCTTTTTTATATGGACTCCAAAAGTCACCATTGTGAATCGTTAGGTTCTTTGGGTGTCTTCCTTTACCTCAAACCATCATGGAAATGACTCGTCGTACCCCTTTGTGGACCTAGTGTTCCCAAATTAACTTGTGCTCCCATCAATTTTCTCATCCCTTGGGGCCCGGCCACGCTAACGGTGCACTCCTCATGCCGACATGCCCCAACCTCTTTGGTCCACACCTTCTCTTGGTTTTGTCCACCCCGTGCTTTTCCTCATGATTGGGAAGTCCCCTTGGTGAATTCACATGTCCAAGGTGCCCACTTTCCCAACTAGTGAGGCTCTTGGGTGCCAAACAAACCCCAAGTTTCATCTCCTTAAGGACTTGGGAGAAGGTGTTTGTGCCCTTCTAGTCAAAGACCTTACAATCTCCTTAATACCTTGAATTATGTGTACAATTTAAAAACCCTTGTCTTTTGTGTACTTTATATTATGCACACTCACAACAAAATTTGTCTTGTGCACACTATGAAAACCCTGTCTTATGTGACCTTATATGAAACTTTGTTAAATGAAATGTTTTTCTCGTCTCATGTGTATTACACCAAAAATATTTCAATTCAACATGATTTAAAATTTGGGAACCTTGTGTATCACACCAAACTTATTTTTGTCCAACATATTTCTCCTTTGTTGTTGTCTCTTGGAATTTGGTGTGATACACCCTTTGTCGTAGCTTCTTGGACTTTTGTGCAACACGCCCTTTGTTGCAGCTTCCTGAACTTTGGTGTGATACACCCTTTATTGTGGCTTCTTATATTTTTGTGTGATACATCCTTTACGAAGATTTGTATTGTGTGTATCATAAAAAACCTTTGTGTTTAATGTGCTTTTGTGAAATTTTATTTTATTCATACCATAAAAAAACATCAAGAATGATGCCACCTAGATTAATGTGCATAGTCCATCTTATGCACACCCATTTTTCTTATTCACACCTCACCATCCCTTTGTCTTATGTGTACCTCACCAAACCTTGGATGAATGTGCACTTAAAGAAACTTTAGGCTAAAAATAATTATTTCATGTGTATCACACCAAAAAGGATATTTGGTGTGACATGTCGCACATTCTTATACTTTTGGAAGTTTATGTATGACACCAAAAGTTATTTATAGTGCGACAAGTTTTTTAAACATTGTGTATCATACTTAAAACAATTTTGGGTGTGACATTTGTTTGGAGCATTATGTATTGCAACCAAAACTACTTGGTGTGTGACATGTCACACACAAGAAAAATTTGTTGTTGCTTCTCTAAAATTTAAAGAGTTACACCCTATGTCACAGAGAAATTTTTCTTGACTATGATAATCTCGACTGGGCCTTGGTGTAACCTATTTTAATTCATCTTAGAAAACTTGTAAATTTCCCACATGATGTCCGATTGAGATGTCATATTTTGTAATGTGGAAAGGATAGGCATATATGTTTTATGAGTGATCATACAACCCCACTCGAGATCATTTCAATATCTTTCATAACAGTTGAGGCTCACTATATGGGAACTCCTCTATGAACATTATTATACTTATGGACCTTGAATTCAAATTTCATAAATTGCATTGGGTTCATAATCCCACAAAACATATATTAGACCTACTCCGGAGGTGAAAAATTCACTTTGACCAATAGCGCAATTATGTGTAGAATAATTTTTTAATAGAAAACTTGGAGCCTTTTCTTTCCATTGTTTGTAGATATATTCATTACTCGTTACATTTTGTTCTATGTTTGTAGATGAAAGATGAAGAGGTGGAACAAAATCAAGCCAATCAACAAGACATTACAAATACGCCAAATCTGATATCCTTGCAAGTGATGAAGACATGAGACATGCAAGCAGTTTGAGCAATAACAACAATTTGAGTGATGAATGATGATCAATAAATTGAATGTTTCAAGTTTCATATTTTGATTTTTTTTGGGGTAAAGTTAGACATATTGTTTAATGTTGACATGTTTTGGACCAATTGGTATGAAAATAGGTTACCAATCATTGTAACAATTGTTTGTTGACATTTTGAATATCATGGACCTTTATTTTATCCCATTTTGTATGAAAAGGGGTCCCTTAATTTCCATATAATAAAATGGATTTCTTTTTTATTCTAGTACCCAATGTTGTAAAATGTTACATTGTTGATTTACATCATTACAATGAATGTAGGTATAATTGGTTGGTATAATTTTTAAATGATGCAATACATTAATGTAATGATTATGTCAAAAATATTAATTAAAATATAAAATAAAATATTACATATAAAAAAATATTTAATTTATAATGATTAATATACATTTTATAAAAGCAAACAAGACATTGCATTTGCAAATATTGCAATGCAAAACAATTCAACACTAAAGCATATTAGTGCATTATATTCATTTAAACTCAATGAAGCATTTCATACCTATTTACACACCTGTGCATTTTAATGTTTTTAGAAACAAATGCATTATACATGTACAAACAAATTAGCGCTTATCATTGTAGTTTTTAGTCCCTAAAGTTGTCCCTGATTGCTAAGGTGAAAGCTAGGGCACCCTGATTATTACAATGGTTTATATTTGTAGGTTTTTTGGGTTTAAAGGTTGGTTTATGGGTTAAGTAGTGGATAATCAAACAACATAAGATTTATGATGAAAAAAAGAGGTTTACACAACATTCACTTGAATCGTGGAATTCATTATAGTCGGATAGATAAAGAGATAAAAAAGAACAAAGAGAGAAAGGTGCAAGTTCACAATTTGTTCACTTACATAGAAGACTTTATGATCCCAAATATCATTTAGAAACAAGAGATAAATACTTAAATACAAATAATGTGTGTAACAGGTGAGTAAACAACAAAATATTTGACTAAAATTCAACATGAACATGATAAATCACATGATTTGCAAAAAGGATTCAATTGCATTCAAGTAAGATAGAAGAAATAACACAAGAATAGGAAAGTCTAACCATCAGAATGTCTTTTTTGTCAAGTGCAAATGTAGTAAATTCCAGGAATTGCAATTCAGGTGAAATGGTCCTTTAGCACCACAAAAATCCAACCCCTAACTTTGTCAACTAATTTCCTCTTTATACACAAATTTGGTTTCATGAGATCCTAAAATCTAGATACAGATTTGATTGAGAATGCTTGATATTTGGCTATCAAATAGTGATTACAACTTATTTCATTTATTGTACTACAACAAAAATATAGATATTAGGAAAAATACGTTAAACTTAGGACCAAATCAAAACTCCAAAGATATCCTTTGACCTGCCAAATAGGATTTGTAGGAACTGCTCAAAATTCATGTACCAGGTTCAATGATGAAGGAACAGTTAGTTAATGAATTGGAAACTATATATGGAAAATATAGGAAAATCTCTAAACAATTCATTTTTCGATGAAGCATCCTATGTGTCACCCCTAATTTGGCCCATTGGGAGGGGTGGTTGTTTTATGGTTTCTCCTAATTCTTCATTGTTTTCTTGGGAGACTCGTTAGATGTTGACTGCTAAAATAGTCACCTACATGAAAATTCTATATATTTTTTCAACTTTTGTTTCAATTTAGTTTTGAGCACAAATCCTCTATTTTAGCCATGTGTTCATCATGGTCCTCTTCTAATGCAGGCTTGTTTAAATGAATTAAGAGTTTAGGCTTCTTAGACCTTTGTTACACATTATTTTTAGATCATCCTATATGACCATTGTGATGTAAACCTGTAATGTTTGCTTTTGGGGGTGGAGTGGCACGAGTTCACAGGAAGGGAAGAGACTTTCACGAGGAAAATAGAGTTGCATTTTCCTTGTAAAATACTGTTAAGGAGTTTGGGGTTGCTATATGAGCGATTGTGAGAATGCACGATTCTGCGGAGGGTTTGCACCATAGCTGGGGTGAGATGTTGTGAGGTTTCTCTATGAGTAGAGGAGATGCCTACGTGGGAAAACAAGTGTTTTCTCAAATATTCCTGAAGGAGAAACTTCTATGGTGAGGAATTGTCAGAATGGTTTGAATCTTACTCACTTTCATGAGTTTGGTGGGATCATCCTAGCCTCCTCACCTTATCCTCTTCAACTTATAAAAGGAGAGAAATTCTCATGGAGAAAGTTAGCTTTGGTGGCTTGGAATTATTAGCTTGGTTGGAGTAGCTTTGAATTTCTTTTCCAAGATAGATTGTGAATATTATCGAGATCTATACTCTCAAAATTCTTGGAGTCAAAGATGTGCCGAGAACAAAAGGATAGTTGGAAGGGACCTTCTGACATCAAGGCCATGGTTGTAATCTCTCTTTCACATTTAATATATGATCTGATAATATGATTCTTTCCTATAAAACTTATTTGTGTTTATTGTATGATTCCTTGATCACATACATATATTTATATTGAGTTTATGTTATGGATATCACTTTGGTTGGTTGCGTTCTTTTGAAGGATCATCATTGTATGATAATTGGAACAAAGCTAGGATGGAAATGGCGAGAAGAACTTATTTAAGCAGTATGTCACTCATCCCTCTTCGTTAGTAAATTCAATATCTAAAACTTAAAGAGAAAGTATCATGTCTAATTGTTTTGTTCTACAGATCTAGAATTGGATCTAGGAATCGATTGATGTACACACCTACCGATTAGTCTGATAACAACCTTGTTTCATATATATTCTCTTTTGAGGATGTTTCTTCAATAATATTTCCTTTTTCACAACCTTAAGTGGGCTATATGTTCTTTCTTTTTTAAACCTTTACATGTATTCCAAAGGAGGATGAACACCTTTAGTAACCACTCACACATTTACCAAATCAAATATCAACCTGCTGATGTTTTAATGTGGTAAAACCCCTCTGAGGAAACATCCATGGCCCCAACCAATGCGACCACTTACTTGGGCCAGGTTTATTAATACAAAAGAAAAATATTCTGGAGAGATTTTACAAGAGATTTTCTCACAATCAGTAGCCAGAGCAAATGACCCTCATGCTATTTAAATAGATATCATGGAACAATCAGGTGTTGACCACATATCAATGGTCATTAAGATTGAGAGAATGAACCGGATCACTCTATATGCGAGAACATGGCCGATGACCATGGTTCCTAACTACAAAATGCATACTAAAGAAACACTAAGAAACACACTTTTACTAATGACACATTGAGACCAAGTAGATCTTAACTAAATCCTAAGTGTCTAAATATCCTAAAATGCGCCTCTTAAGAACAACTTGGGATAGGATTGAAGGATATACAATAGTGACACAATAGGAGAAGGAATAAAGGCATTAGAGCCTACCCCCCTTAATGAAAATTTTCTGAACTCCTAACATAGATAGATGAAGTTTGGAAAGATTTGCTTCTATAAGAGACTTTTTGAAAATGTCTGTGACTTGTTCTTCTGGTGAATAGAACTTCAATAATGTGATCATGAATGAGTTTTACATATAATTTCATGTGTATCTTGATGTGTTTTACGCGATGTTGGGCGGTTTGTGAGCTTGATTTCCTCTGATTGTTGCACAAAATGTTGGTTAGATGTTGTTGTTGAAATCGAGCTAGAATGATTTGGTAGAGCCATGGGGTCTTCCTGACTTGCATTGCTCGTTGCTTCCGATACTGCCTTCTTGAAGAAAGTGCAATAGCACATTGTTTCTTACAGGGCCAAGTGATAGGTCTTGAACCAAGGTTGAAAACATAACACTGCCCGATGAACTTTTTGATCATCCCGGTCCTTAGGCCCAATCTAAATGGAGTGAACCCAACCAATAAAGGCCTCTGGCTGTAATGTATCTCGGTGGTGTACCTGAGACATAATGAGGATCCTTTTAGGCACTTTCGATGGTTTCATGGGGTGTTTGCATGTAATGGAAACAAGACCAACAACGAAAGAAATATCAAGACGGGTATGAATCAAATATAAGAGACTACCAACCAACTAATGATTAAGTGGCATCAACTAGGAGTACAGGTGTATGACTTGGATCACATTTGGAAGGGTGAAGGGGTTGGTTACAATCGTCCATGTGAAATATGTAGAGGGTTATG
Source organism: Picea sitchensis (assembly GCA_010110895.2). NCBI lineage: Eukaryota > Viridiplantae > Streptophyta > Pinopsida > Pinales > Pinaceae > Picea > Picea sitchensis. Next base: position 4,386 of record SNQJ01S0156453.1, on the reverse strand, counting down.
GCGTACTTATCTTGGGAAAGAAAAATCTCTTCATTGGTTTGCAAAACTTGGGCTGGGAAATGAGTGAGAAAAACCTAGGTTTGCATTTCGGAATTTCTTCTTAAGGCTAGTTTTCACATGGTTTTAAAATTTTGAGTCACTATGGATGGGGATAGGGTGAGTCAACATAGGGACAAAGGATTGTGAAGTTGGCTTCCCTGCTTTGTGGTATTGTGGATCATATTGACATCTAGAAGTCTTGTGGTAATAAGAGGATTGTCCATTTTGGCATACCAAATGGGAGCTTGCTTAAGACCATAAAGAGATTCTTAAGGTGACAAACAAAGGCTAAGATTTATTATGGACATAGCGAGGAAGGTCATTCCATATGGAATTTATTCTTACAAATATCCATGCAAGAAGGCGGATTTAAAATCCATTTGATGGACCTCCCATTATGTGAGACAAGGAAAAGGAGAACAAGGTGGATAGAATTCATTTTGGCTATAAGGGAAAAGTTTCATTATAGTCAATTCCTTCAACAGGAAAATCCTTTGGCAACTAACCGATCATTGTGTCTTTCAACACTTACATCAGATGCATACTTAGTTAAGTGAACCCATTTACATCGACAAGTTTTCTTCCTTCCCGGGAAGAGCTACAAGATCCCATGTATCGTTAAATGAGTAAAGAACGATACTCCTCATTTCATTGTTGTATCCCAATATGCATGACACGAAGCTTCTACAAATGTCTCTAGATCATGGTCTCTGAAACTTGAGCCAAAAAACTCAACTATAAAACGTGTCAGCTGATCTAAGGATCAGAAAAGATCATAGCTAGCTGCTGTCTTGACAAACTATCAGAGCTTGGACCTGGTGGTGGTGTTGGTTCATGTTCAAAGGATGCATCTGGATGAAGGTGAGCAAGAGAAGGTGGATTTTCATCCTCCCTATCATCATCTGAAGAAGAAAAGGCAAATCATCAAGATGGATGGCGAGGCGAAGAGCAAATGTGGAGTGGAAGCAAGTAGGCAAATAGAAACAAATGTAAATTAAAACTGCGGGGCCAAAGGATTTTAATCAAATTTAACAGCTCTTCTAATAATTTCATTACAATGTGTGGTTGAATAAGTCTATAGCCTTTGACATCTTGAGAATAACCAACATGGTCAGTTATTTTGACACAAAATGAAGAGATATAATAAAAATGTAAGGATATCTGGATGCCGACAATATAAAAATAAAATGTATGGAGAGATGAAACCATAAAACAGAGATACAATAACACAATTTCTATTAATGGTGAAATGTACAAAGGCGTAAAGAAATCTGTTGAAGACTAAGCTAGAGATTGGCAACTTATCTGCGAGGAAGAGATGTGACGACTACTCATTAGGAAGAGATGATTACAATGAGGCTCACGAAGGGAGTTTTTTATAAAGGAATTTCAAAACCCTAGACATCAAGAAACCCTAAACCCTAGGAGATGAAGTGCCAAAATTCATGTGAGCCTGTTTGGATAAGTCGATGCATCAACTTCGGCGGGGTCATTAACTTTTGTATATGATCTTCATTTTAGGCATGATAGACCGTTGGAAAGGAATAGGTCAATGGGATTCATTTTGAGACTCAATTATTCATTTTTGATCAGTGAAAATCTTTGTCCCCAAAACCTTCATTATGACTTTGAAAAATAGCCACAGTTAAAAGCTGCTAAAATAGTAAATTGCCAAAATTGCGGAAAGTTGTTTTGAGAGAGTTGGAAAAGATTGGGTGACCACTTAGATATACACCTGGATCAATACTCCTCCTTAGGAATAAATGGTCTACATTGCGTTGATTTCTCGGGGGAGAGGGAAATGCAATTGCTAAAACTGAATCTTGAGAGTTGCTTGCCTTGTTGGACACGTCGTGTTGCTTAGTTTAATGGAAGGTTGTGAGAGAGAAACATATTGAGAACTTTGTTAAAAAAGTTGAGCTATATGAGAGGATTTTGTGCAGAAGGAATTTCGGCTCTTTGTTGCAACTGCCAATGGGGCACCTTATGTTGGATAGAAGGTGCTTGGGAAATGAGAGTTGTAGTGGTTACCTGTCCTTGTTCTGCAGGCGGTGTGAAGAACCTAAATTTTTGCGGTATGAGATACTACCTTGTGGGCATTTTTTAGGTGGGAACAATGGTGAACTTACCTACACGGTATTATGTAGAGATGATTCCCCAGAGAGAAATGACATTGTGGGGTTTCCACATATATGGTTTGCCAAAAACATCTGGAAACATCCGGTGGGAAACATCACACACTACTCATCCTTGAAGGGTTGGATACGTATGACAATCAACACCTAAGGCTGACATGAATCTCTAGATCCACAGCCAAGCCACCCATTGTTGTATGGATTTGTGGGTGTGGTGTTGTCGACAATCAATTGTTTGTCGACCTCTGTTGATATGAGGTTCTTAAACTAGCTATCAACAATAAAATGCGGTGAAGTCCCCTTCACCCACATAAAACTAAGAAAAAAGTTATCCCCTCTTCACAATATATTGGTTCTTACAGTTGAATTGTGCGTGCCAACAATATGATCGGGTTCGCGTTGATAGTCATCTTTTACCGGTATTTTCGATCAGTTATGAATGTCGTTTGGTTCCACTAATCTTTGATCTTGACCACAGCGTTTTTGAGTAATATTCATGATGTTATTCGAGGATTTTGTGGGAAAATAGCACCATTTTAGAATGTCCTTCTTTGTCTTCAAGTGACCCTTTTTTCCTATGGCTTAGACTGGTTTGATAGGCCCATTTGTTAGGGATGTATTTATAATACTTTGGTTGTTACATATTTGCAAAACCGAACTCCCTTTTGTTTTGGTGCTCAAATTTCTGCTCGATTTAAATTTCTCTCAGCCAGCGTACCGATGATAGAGATGTCGAGGAAAATCCATTTCAATTTAAGGTGTATCTGTGTAGAGCCCCCGGTATTTGAGAACCAAATGTCGTTCAAAGTCTTTTATACCGACTTGAATAGCACAAGATACGGAAGGTATTGGTGAACTCCATAGCCTTGGCCTTCTCTCTTGTCGCGGTGTAGTCCATCTCATGTACTAATCCTCATAATTTCCAACAAAATGATATCTTGTTCCTTTACAGCATCCACAAAAAATCCCAAGTGGTCCTCACCCCATATATTCGGACTCTCACTCTATGGAGCGTTTCTCCCGGTGGTTTCCACAAATGTTTGACATGGGGAGGAGCTTTAAAGTGAAGGTGATCTTTTCCTGTCGGAAAATTATGAACAAAGAAATAAACTTTTAACATGTTAATTCCCATATTTGTCTAGGGCATCTACATCTATCGACCTTCAAATGGAAATATCACAATTAGCTTGTACAGCAAGGAGAGGTGCTTCCAAATTGGTTGTTTGATGAAGATGTGCCTATTTATTGCTATCATTAGCGTTGAAGGATTTGGAAACAATTCTCCATCTCAGTAAGCGTTGAAGGATGTGGAAACAATTCTCCATCATTTCGTCCCTCTGTCATGTGAGAGCTTTCTCAAGCAACAGATTGATATAATCATTTGCTCCAACATTTTTCTTTTCTTCCTCCATGGAGGGTTTCTTGGGCGTACAAGAGCGATTCTATTCAAGAGATATAATCTTGAGACCCAACTTTCTATACTCGGACCTCGTCGGGGACATGCACTAAAAAATATGAACAAGAGTAGCCTGCTCTAATACCACTGATCTAGATTATTTTCGGCATGAAATGAGAGCGGAGATATAATAAATAAATATACAGAGATATCTCAGATACCCAACAATATAACATAAATTTATCAGAGATGAAACCGTAAACACAGAGATATAGTAATACAATTTCTATTAATGAGCAAAAATGTACAAAGACTGCAAAAATATAGAGTGAAAGACTCGCTATAATGGTGGTATCTTATCTCTGAGAAGAGATGTGACAACTACTCGCATTCACAAGAAGATGATTAAAATGAGGCTCTGAAGGCCTTTTTATAATAAACAGGAATGTCAAAAACCCTAGACATTGTTGGCACATGGGTAGACCCAGGGTTCAACTCCAACAACACACCAACAAGCCCTAACTACTAGCCCTTTAGGAAACACCTGTGAAGAAGATGTAGTCTCGCCCGAAGTAGTTATGAGGGGGTTGTAGGAAAGAGATGTCTACAACCAAAGGGAATATCAAGTGGATCTAACCCAAGAAAAACACAACATTCATATATCACTTATCATCTTAGATCTATTATGCACATCTACTTATCATATCTAAAACAGTAATGCATTCACAGTATATCAATTACAAAGATAAAATACCAATCACACACAACACAAGATGTACTTGGTTCACTCTCTCTCTAGGGCTATGTCCAAGGAAT
>SNQJ01S0156452.1:0-11347 GCA_010110895.2 Picea sitchensis | reverse complement strand
CACAACATATATATAGAATGGGCGTACTCAAAACATCAGCAAAAAACATGTAGACAACATCAGGATCTCAAATAGGTATACTCATGTATATATATAAAGGCCCATCAGGCCATCTCAATGTTTACATACAAAAATACATGTATCCGCAGGCCAATACAACACCTTGGTACAAAAAATGGGCTCACCAGCCTATATACAACAAAAAGATATACATCATGCACCACTCATGGTGCCTCTATCACCCCACCACCTACTCCTCCCTCAAGCGGTGGCGGCCCACCACCACCTGCCTCAGGCGGTGGTGGTCCACCCCTACAGGACCCTCCTACCCCGGCGGCAGGCATCCACTCATCATAGCAGCAAGCACTACTGCTCATCGTACTATGGCCCACCATGGTGGCGGTACCCCCACACATTGCTCTAGGAAACTCTCATCTTGGATGCGCGTCCACATGCCCTCAGGCACATCTTGTAAAACTGTCTCTAGATGACGGCGTATGTCATCAAAATCCACTCCGGCCACCGCCGGAGGAGCGTGTGATGGCCCCACACCCGGGTCATCAAACCGGTGCCTCCTCGCTGCCCTCTCTGGATCAGTTGGTTGCCCCGTGGCATCCTCCCACTGACGTCTCTCTCCCTGTGGTCATATCTCCGGCTCTCGACAAGTCGATGCTCTCTGCATCTCCATCTCACGCCTGTGAGGTGCCACATCTGCACATGCAAAAAAAAAAAACAAAAAAAAAACACAACAGATAGTATCAGCATCTATATCATATACATATGGACTGCTATCTCAAAAAAAACAACATAAACCAAAACATGCACACCAATACTAAACATACCTCGATGGTCAAACACCTCCCCTGGAGGTAGCACCATGTCTGGGTCACCTCGAAAGTCCACCCCAGCATAGGGGTACCGAAGTATCACCTGCGGCATCTGCCACCATACCTATGCCACCTCTACCGAAAATAAGTGGCCACCTTAGCCACCACCATGACGAAGAAAATTTTTTGACCACCACCTCAACCGAGGCTCTCGCGCCCCCAATATCTCCAGTAGAATCCTCGAGCGCAACATCAACACCTTCTCTAAAAACCAGGCCACTAGGATGGACCCAAAAGAAAACTCCCCTCCATCAGTGGACCGACAGTGGTCCAACTGTGCCACCATCCTCGCATGCAGTGTTAGCCCCCAAGCGAACTACTCACCGACCAACACTCTCTCCAACACCAAAAGTTGGCCACCACTAATCCGCTAGGTCGCCAGTGACCCATATACCCGTACAATCATCGTTGCTATGCAGCGATGCGCCAGGGAATCTATCGCCACTATACTCACCACAGTCCCAGACATAAAGTCCCGACCTGAATAGTATCTCTGGCCAATATCGGCAAGCAAAATAGTCCTGGGCAACACCGGCTCCGTTAGTAGGGGCGTTCCCCGAAAGGGGAGCCCAGTCAAGAAATATATATCCTCCACTGTACTGAAGGGGATCTGCTTTCCTTGTACGAGGAAGCAGTGCAGATCCAGACTCCACATCTGGATCAAAAACTGCAACAGATACTCTTGTGCCCATATCAACGGGCACTCAAAGAACTTTAGCAACCCACAGGTTGCCAAAGTCGCACGCATACCAGGCCCGTCAATGGCCACGACGTCTCGCAACTGGGTCCAGTCTCTCTTTCACCACCGCACTAGCATCGTCACAACCGTCCACCTGTAGACAACATAGAGCCCTATATCAGCTCATACAACCATCAACAACATCAAAAAGACTCATTTTTAAACACTTCAACCTTGCCTCCTAGGCGTGGTTTTGCTACCCAAAGGCGCGCACAAGTGCACACCTATTCACTACATAGGCACGCACATGTGCGCGCCTGTTCACTACACAGGTGCACACACATGCGCGCCTGTTTACTACATAGGTGCGCATCAATGCACACCTATGTGTTTCACAGGTGCGTCCCTATGTGTGCCTATTCACCATACAGATGCGCAGCGATGCACGCCTGTCAAACCCACAGACACGAATAGGTGCGCGCCTGTTCAGCTCACAGGCGCGCCCTACGAGCATGCCTTAAATTCTCTCTACCGTGCCCCCATGCGTGTATATCCAGTGTATAGGTGCACACGTATGCGCGCCTATCACTGGATCGCCCACGCATGTGGGGCCCATATCCCCTAAATACCTCTGTACATCCCTCCGTACAGCCCCTGCCCAAAAATTGAAACCTATTTCTATGCAGGATGATGAGACCACTAACCTGATACTCGCAGATCCTCAATCGACTGCCTCGTCCTCCCCAAATCTCCCAATCTCCTCTGACAATTGGTCGTCCAGTCACTATTGTAGCAGGTACAAATGAGGTGGTAATGTGGGCCCTATAGCTATATATAGGCCTTTTTCCAAACTTCCACTCACCTTTTCGGGAGCCCACGATGTCCATTTTTCAATCTGTCTTCAGCCACGAGATCAACATCCCGTCACCTACATCATAGCAATCCCTGGGTCTCTTTTCATCCTGAGCCCCTGGGGCATCTTTTTTTCATATCATGGTCAGGTACACACGCGCATAGTCACATTTATCAAATACATGCTCATATCTTTGATTCTCTTCAAATATTGTTCACTTTGGGTGTTTGGTTTTCATATGTGCAGGTACTTGCTCATCATCCATCGGCACAACCCCTTCAGGTATATACTCAGCACTGGCATGTAGTCTTTCCCATTGTATCGCACTTTCATTTCCAGTCACACCCTCTGATGTTTACCTCTAGGATCCCTATTCTCGGCTCTGGAGTACCCACACCTCCATTTTACATCTTTGATACTGTTACCTGGTAGCATTCTTACCCACATGAGTTGTCCCATTCATAGCACCTTTTGACCCTTTTGACACTCATGTTGTTCTTCATTACCCTTTAGATATGGGAGTCCCAATAGTATTTCATCGTGTCACGAATCAACCACATACTCCTTCTCCTCATTTTGCTAGCTTTCCCACACAGACTCCCAATTTATCTCTTTACGGTTCTATTTTTTACCTGCACCTCCGCAGTATCATGAACCCTCCATTTCATCCACAATCAGTTTGCCCATCTGTGAACCTACCTTCATTTCACCTACCTCATACAGAAACTCACCATTGGGGCCCCCACCCTTCATCAGTTTTCCAAGAAAATTCTACCCTCCATGGGCCACCCATATCACACTGGGGCACCCGTTTCTATATTTGTACATTTCTCCCCAAATTATTCGTTATTTATTGTACAAATGCCTTTATTTCTATTCATTTCATTATCTTTTTGTCGTCACCTTTGGCGACCTGCTTCCCTCCTTTTGGCCAAACGCAACCCATGTCACCCTTGGTTGAAGAATTACTCATCATCTACCCTTGCCGACATCGTCCATATATTCTGAGTACCCCACAGGTCACTTACCTCTATCCTCTGCATTTGTTCACTTTGTCCTGCCTCTGGCACAACTTATCACTGGTCTTGTCATCCCCCTGACACTCAACCTCGTTACACGGTTGCGGCCACTCTTTATCTCATACATCCTCCAACCAAGGGCAGTATTGAGTCTTCCCACTTCTTGACTTCGTCCATGTACCTCTGCCACTTCCTCACCTCAGTAGATTCCACGAAGCCCTTTTCTTCTGGGAGTTGTGTTACCCTTTTGTCGACATCAGCACAATTTTCCGGAAGGGCGACAGTATCTTGATTCTCATTCTCCATTCAATGACAGATCTCAGACGACACAGGGTGAAACACCATTGCTCCCTACTGTCGTTGGCCCCCATAACATTCGACGCCAACACTTTCTCGTGTTACAGTGGGTCTTACTTTGCGACTATTGCAGTTATTTCTCTCATTTTCTGAAGACCTCTGAACTTGGCTGGGCTATCAATACCCACATAATCGCTGCTACTTATTACCACAATCATTGCCTACTATTCAGAGTATGTTCATTTATAGAATTGCCTTTTTCCTTTATCACAACTGCCCCCGAGGGCGTTGCAGTTGTCTACACCAATGCTTCCGTCATCTTTTTCAGAGTTACATGACATGAGCATGGGGCATTCCCGCCTCATTTGTACACAGTTTTATATTTTACACACCTTATGGAAGGTTGGGTCCTACTGGTTCCTTTTTCCCTCCAATGGATCGCTCCGGACACTCACACTATTACTCTCTCTTACAACAACATTCTCAGTAGAAGAAACATTCATGGATTTTGGCTATACGTTTTCTTCTAACCTCATCCATCAGGGGGCATCTGTTATCACTGAAATTTCGTCTGCACATGGTTACAAGAACTCAGCATCATCAAACAGTAATGAAGTCATTCATGGACCTGAATTAATACCACAACATTCAAAAAAGGTCAAAAAATATACAAAGTAGTGAAAAATTGAAGAGCACTTTGCATACATTGGGTGTGCGCGCACATGCACGGAACAGGGACGTATAGAGCGCACACAGGCACATGATGCGCGACTGTTAGCGCAAAAATCCATGCACTTGCTAAACGGTGCATTTATGAATGTGGTCAGCCTCCCAACCACTTATGGTTCAACTCCCAAGATGATTTGACCTCCAAATCCGGGCTGGATTCGAGTGGTGGGCTGGTCAAAGACCTAATAATGCCCTAAATGGCCTCTTTTCACACTACAAAGCAGTTACACAATAGCCCAATGCAATGCTATAAAAAGCCATGAATGCACCTCATTTTCTCAAGGAATTCAAGGTAATGTTATGCTGCCTAAATTGTTTTAAGGACTCCATCCTTGACAAGAACACATTGGCACCATTTCATTGAGCAATCCACCTCTCCATTGAGTGGATTTGCAAAGAGTTCTTTCACCACTATTCTCATTTTCTTTGTTGTAAGGAGAGAAATCTTGTGAGGTTCCAAGAACCTTCCCTTGGAGGAAGAAGGGACTCATAGTCCCCTTTCTTCTTGGTGCTTTGATTTCATCAATAGACCAGCCTCTAATATTGGTGATATGGGTCTTTTTGTTCTTTGTTTTCTATGCTCATGATTTTAATTCTTATTGCATCTATTAGTATAATTCTTAGTTATAGTTTTGTTTTTCTTTCTCTAACTCTTTTCTCTACAGCTGTCTTGCTCAGCAGACCCAACTGGGCATGCTAGCACCTAAATTCTGCTCACCAAGGTGACGAAGGAGGTGCAACAGTGGGCACAGAAACTAGAATCATCAATTCATAGGAAGACCTATGAGGTTACTGAAGACCTTAGAGGCAAGGTTGTGGAGAAGAACACAGTTGCAAACAGAAGCTCTGAGGATTTCTGTAAATCTTTGCAAAGTGGGCATTCATCCAGTGCAAGGAGTGCACAGAGGAAGAACTCTATTGTGAGTTCATTAGAAGCAATAATCATATAAGAATTCTTGATACTCTTCCAGGAGGGAATTGAGTAAGTGCTAGAGTGCATAGAAGGAACTCTTTGAGTTCAGAGATTGAATAAGAGTCCATAGAAGGATCTTTCCAGGGTTGTTGAACACCTTGAAAACCTTAGCAATAGGTTGCTTGAGAAGACAGAGTTCTAGGAGGGCATCATATTTCTCCATCTGAGGGAGAAGGAAGAAAGAATTATTTTCCTTAGGGGTTTGAGTATTTGAGAAGCTCAGAAGAGATAACACCTTTGTGTGCAAGGACTTTGCAGAGGCACAGAAGTCATAGAATCCCTTGAGGATTCGAAGGATAAGCTTAGGAGGAGTAGCATTCATACACACAGGCAAGGATTCAAAGTTGTGAAGCTCACAGAGAAAAGAAACAAAGGTCGAGGACTTTGAGAATTTGAAATTCTTCCAAGTCCGGAGGAAAAGAACCAAGGCTCAGCAGAAGCAATAGCTTTCATCGGATCAGCTGAGAAGATCTATATCATTGAAGATTTTGTGTCCAGGGAACAACAGGAGGAGCACAAGAGCCGAGGATATTCTGAGTCGTTAGATCTTAAGATAAAACCCGACAATCGTTGGATCTGTCGAGAGTTGCATGAGATTTAAAACTTGCAAGCAGAAGTGAAAGTCCCGAAGGGGGTGATATCGAGATATCGACGTTTGGGAGTTCGCTAGTCTGGAGGATGAGAGTCTGGGCACTCGACATCAGAAATCGTGAAAAGGAGAAAGAATCTGAGTCATTCGTCTAAGAGCAGACACATGTCACGAGATCACCCGTATCGAGGATTCATACATCGGGAGTCATAGAGGGAAGTCTTTCAACTTCGCGAGTGGTGAAATCGTGAGAGAATCACAGCTGTCCATCGGAGGGGGACAGGTGGCAGAGATCTAGGGATCTCACGAAATCAGAGATTCGCAACGTGAGAGCCTAGGATTTGGGTGCTCCAAGTTGCGAATGGCGAAGTCGCGAGAGAATTGCAGCCGTCCATCGGAGGAAGATAGGTGGCAGAGATCAAGGGATCCCGTGAACTCGGAGGTTCACAAGGTAAGGGCCCAAGAGTTGGGAGCTCCAAGTTGCGAAGTTGCGAAGTCACGAGGAGTGGAGATAGCCATTGGATCCGAGTAAAGGGAGTACCGTTGGATCAGAGCCTCATCGCGCGTTTCTTGTATTCGGAGGTTCAAAGGTTGAAAGGACCTCATCTTGACATCAGAAGTTGCGAAGTGTTGAGAGCCGAGGCACGAGTGTGGATGTGTGGTAGAACCTCAAGGTGGGGCTCGCGTGATTGACAGGTGGACACACATCGCCTAGAGAAGGGAGCCAATGCTCTGTTGACTTCTCATGTCTCGGGGATTTGTGATATAAGAGAATGAAGATTCAACCCTTCAACTCGCGAAGTCGCGAGTAGCGAGAACGCGAGAAGAAAATTCAATATCGCTTCTCAGGGTTTCACAAAGGGAAGGTACCAAGGTTGGATGTTGAAACTCCTGAAGCGGTGAGTAGTGAGAGGAGATAATGCTTAGCCTAGCCGGTGGTCATGCACGAAAGGTGCTGACAAAAGAATAGCCATACATGTATCGACATTTCGGTTATCGCAGGATTGAGAAGGAGGAGTCGAATGCTTCGACTCGCAAACTCACGAGATCGTGAGATTTCGATAAGAGACTTAGGGTTTGGCCCTTGGTCATAGCGTTGTGGTCACTTGGGGAGATAGGAGCTCATGCCTAGTGATGTTCGCACAGGGGAGTTCCCGAAGGACCTGTGGATCGATAAGTGCAGATTCCAGTAGGGAGTTGAAAGAGATGATCCGGCTTGAAGGGGTTAAAGAACGATCATGTGAACGGATCTCGGCCTGAGGCTTGAGAGGTCTGCATCAAGTGGTATTAGAGATCAGATTTTGTTTGTATATTTCAGACAGGAGGAGAAAGAAGGAGACAGAGTGCTGAAACTTTGTAAGGATTTTTTGAAGGTAGGAAACAGTCCACAGACAGTGAGGAAGACTGTAGATGAAGCTAACACTCAGGATTTTGGAGTGACAACAGCAGGTTTTTCAGCAGAGAAGAGAAGAAAAACAAGATGGCTACTAAACATCATATGAGTGCTAGAAGGAAAGACCCAAAGCTGATGAGCGAAGCTGAATGGGATGAAGAACTCACTGAGATGAATGAGAGGATGGATGAACTTGCATTGGAGATGCAACAACATGCAAGGTCAAGATGGGTGTATGAATGGCCCATGGGAAAGCTGAAGGTAAAATGGATAGACAAGCAGTTGATGGTCATAAGGCAATGTAGACTGTTGAGAAGGTGGTTGAGGCATGCTGAAAACCTCAATGGACTAGAAGAAAGAGTTTAGGCATGTGAGCCAGAGACTGGGAGAAATCTCAGTGATGCTGAGGATGAAATGGGATTGGATAAAGATCTCAAGCACTGCTAGGAGGGCAGAGAGGAAATTCCCAATTTCTAGGTGGGAAAAGAGTTGAGATCAACCGAGGATCTCACAGACTGTCATGAGGATAGCCAGGGAATTTCACATTGCCAGGTGGGCAATGGATCGATATCGTTGTGGGATCTCATAAACTGCCAGGAGGGCAGCATAAAGTTTCCAATTTTCCAAGTTGTAGTGCACCTTTTCAGCTACTAAGGCTTAATTTCTATTAAGAGAAGATTATGACACCATTCAATACATAACTCATATAGGTATTATATGATCCACATGCATTCAACAAATAAACACATTTAAGCTCAGAGTAAAACATATTATTCACTGCTATAATTATCAATCCATAGCGTTTCATATTAATTCATATACACAGTGGAAATCATGATAGCATAAACAATAGAGTCATGCAAAACATGATTAAAACATAATCAGATACTTATCTCTTAACAGTGGTAGAATCCACCAACCAAGTGCATGCCTTCCACGAACCTCCCAGCCTTAGACCACACTGCTCATCAGCTCAGCAGTGGGTCACCCCCGAGCTAGGACTAAGCTCCACCCCGAGACAAGGAATCCTAGGTTAGGCTGAGGTTACAGGGAAAACAGTACACAACCATAAGTAGGAATTCTCTCTCAGGAACCACCCACACTCACTACCCATAGTCCCTCATTCCCCACATGCCTGTTCCACCCCAGGAGGATACACCTTCTTTGTCACTTGGACAGTCCTTTGACTGCTAACCTCCCTTGCCTTGGGTTATAGCAACAGACTGGATTGGAAGTCTCTGAGCTCTGTGGCAGCTACAGGGTTCCTTCTAGGAATCCTCTCCTTCCTCTACGCACTCTCTCACCTGGAGGGAGTCGCTCACAATTCCATCAACTTGTTCTTCCAACATCAACCACCTCTCTCACCTGGAGAGAGTGTTGTACAAACTGGCCAACAAGCCACACAGGATCAAACAACTCTGGATTCTCAAGGATGCGTGACGAGTCATCCACGCAGGGTCGATGCAGACTTCCCAGTTTAGAATAGAGAAGGGAGTACCATCTTTCTGAACAACGCAAACTCTTTCCCAAAATCTACACAGGCTTCTCATTCAGGGAACGCACACACCAGTTTTCTCAGAGCCAGACACAGACTTTTGAATCACAGGGACACACGAAGGTTCTCTACAGGAGTCGGGTTGGTCGTACTATCCAGGGCTCTATAAATGTTTAGGCAATCGGTTCGAATGGAGGAGGAACCCTTCTCATGGCTCACCCTACCATTTTATTCGCATGCGCTAGGGTTGACACTTGTTGCCCATGGAACTGCATGCATTCCACCAGCACGAATCACCCTTTTATGTCCCCCATTGCCAAAACTTAGGATAAACATAAAATGCACATGTATTTTTGGGATAATATTAAAATATTATTCCCAGGCTTAAGCCCCCCCTAGGCACAACACTTATCCCCTTTCCCACCTTCCAGCCCCTAATTCCTTGCCCACTCTGTGGATGCTCAGTCCCCCTTCACTCATTCATCATGGTCGGTCTGCACCTGGCAGTGTTTACAACTTTATTAAATGTTTTTACATATATACAAGTACAAAATCAGGCCCTTGGCCTCCAACCCTTAGGCTTTCTTTCCTAACAATCACATAAGCCCACCGGCTTATACTGATCCGTAGGATCTTTTAATGACTTATGGTTGAGTTTTAATTTTGCATGCGTTATTTAACCATTTGAGAAAACTTAGTGAAGAATGAGGAAAGAAGAGGAATTATGACAACCATATACATATATGTAGATCTGAAATGAAATAATAGACAACAAACCATAACACGCAGATTGATAACGGAGTTCAGCACAACTTTGCCTATGTCTCCGAGCCTTTTCTCTATGGGAGAGGCTTCTTTGTTTCTATTCAAATGCTCAAAAGTACATCATTGCAATGCCAAATTGCTACAAGACTGATCTGGTCATGTTCGTCCAGACCTTTAGAACCCAGCAAATAAAACGACATGCAAAACAGACGTCCGGAGCTCCCAGAAATGATCTGACAACGTCTCCTCCTCAAAAGCTTCTCTGCCTCAAAATGGATTTTGGCTTGGTTTCCCTCTAGTATAACTCTATTATGACTACTCCAATGGCTCCAGAGCATCCCAAAACCCCTATCTATGCTCTTTTGGCACCTCAATCAGTCGAAAAACGAAGAATTTATGCTTCCTGGAAGTTTTCCCCTTCAAGCTTGTTGTCACAGGTTCTACAAAACGCACCCTTGTGAAATAAACCTGGCTCACATGCATTTTAAAGCATGAAAACCTAGCACTGGGTGCAATCGCACCAATGGTGCAAACCGTATAATGGTTAGGGTGCCTCCAACCCCTAACCGCCGAGCACCTGGGCACATGGTCATACGACCTCGCGCAAATGTAGAAAGGAGCTAACTGTTTAAAAACCGTTTAAAAACCGTTTAAAAACCATATTTAAACCGCACAGTCCAACTATGTTCATATGCAAAGGAGTGCACGACCGAGGGATAACTCTATTATTATAACCAAACCCATGCACACAATTTAACCGGTCATATGGTAATGCAATATAACCGCGGGTCGGGGCTAAGCCCCGGCCCGAACCCCCGCGTCAATATACAATATGTTAAATTTAAATAAATTTAATCCCACATACATAACAAGACATAGAATATGGTGCATTGGTTGTTCGGACTGTGTTAAAGCTTGGACGGAGGTGGAGGTCACCAGTTCAAATTCGGTCGACTATAAAAACTTTTGATTAACAAACCAAAACCAAATAGACCAATACCGGGGTGCCACGTGGTAGCCCATGATTGGGCCACGTGGCACCCAATCATTGACCAGAAAACTACCATGTGTTGATATATCATTCACTCTCAACTGCCAACTAGACTCTACCACATCATCACATGTCACGTCATCGTACAGTCGCCACGTCAGATGCTAATGTCATCTGTGCCACGTGTCACCCTTCCAGTGGTGACACGTGTCACCTTGGGATAGGTCCAACTGTATGCCCAAATGTCCAAATCTGCCTGACATGTGTTGCCTCTCGGAGCTGCCACGTGTCGCCTGTACGGACCTGCCATGTTAGCGTACAGACATGCCATGTCAGCATTTTTTTTGCCTGTTTGACTTTTCGGACAGAACGCAATATCTTCTCCATACGGAGCCCGTTTGACAAAGTAAATATACTGCCAGAATCAGGAAGATGAGACGGATGCAATGGCACAGGTTTCATCGCATTCCAATAAATTTCATTTTTGATCATTTTTCAAGCCGTATCAGGTTTCTGGATCCGATTTCAGATCACACCTCCCCACAATAAGACCTTTTGGTGCCCAAAAGGTTACTAACCAGTCAACAAGCTCGGGATAGGCCACCCGACTTGCTCTCTGTCTCTGAACTCTGTCCTATGCACCTGTCTCATTAAGATCAACTGTAACACAATCATGA
>SNQJ01S0156451.1:8397-22296 GCA_010110895.2 Picea sitchensis | reverse complement strand
AATACATATTATTAACAGGTGCTTAACACAAAATAACAGAGATACAGTAAAACTGGTTTTCTATTCAATAACGAAATAAGATGAAACTGTAAAATGCAGCAGAAACAAGCTTGTTGGAATGGTGGTGGCTTATCTCTGAGAAGAAGTTTACAATGAGGCTTTGAAGGCATTTTTACAATAAGCAAGAATGCCAAAAACCCTAGACATCCAAAAACCTTACCTTAGGATATGAAACACCAAAAGTCATGTGGGCCCCATTTGGGTAAGCTAGTACATCAACTTCCCGGGGTCGTAACTTTTGCATACGATCTTCGTTTTGGGCATGTGATAGCCCGTTGGAAAGGTATTTCCAAGGAGATTCATTTTGGGGGCTCAATAATTTTTTTGGATATCACTGACGAGATCGATACCTAAAAACCTTCATTTAGGCCCTCAAAATGGCCCCAAAAGTAAAAATTGCTAAAAATAGTAAATTGCCAAAAATGTCAGAAAACTGTTTTGAGCCAGTTGGAAAAGGTGGGTGGCCACTGATATCCATCTAGATCATTGGCTTATCATCCTCAGATGGATGGACAGACAAAAGTGGTGAACATAAGTCTGGGTGACTTGCTAAGGAGCTTGGTGACAGAGCACCACAGCCAGTGGGACAACATATTACCATAAGCAGAGTTTTCTTATAACGACTCAGCTAATAGAAGAACAGGGCAGATTTCGTTTCATATTTTCTATGGCATGCAAGCAAGAGGAATTTATGAGTTGAGGGATTCAGAACATATTGCAACTAGGAGCGCTAGCACAGAAGATTTCACAGAAGCGATGAAGGAACTTCACAGCTAGGTGAAGGAACGATTGTAGAGTTCAAGCCAGGAATATAAGCAGAGAGCAGATTAGCACAGAAGACAACTTCAGTTTGAAGTTGGCGATTTGATGCTCACACATTTGAGAAAGGAAATGTTCCCGAGAGGAACATATAATAAACTGAAAATGAAGAAAATCGGACCATGCAAGGTCTTGAAGAAATTTGGGGCGAATGCTTACAAGATTGAATTACCCAGTGGGATCAGAATTTCTTCGATATTCAATGTCTCAGATTTGTACCCATATAAAGCTGAGGAAGCAGGGACAGGAAATGAACAACCAGAGATTCAATGGCGAAAACAGATGCCAGTTGCAGAAAATCTGCAGATGGAGTGCATACTGGACAAAAGGGTCAGTAAGAAGACCAGGCGAAAGCAATACTTTGAGTATTTGGTCAAATGGAAAGGCCATCTAGTTGAATATGCCAGATGGGAGAACGAAGCAGAGATCCAGAGGCATGGACGGACCGTGCACGGGCTCATGGACAGGAGCCCATGAAAATTTTCAAGCGAGGGAGTATGATGCAGGAGCATCTCAAGTGAGCCAGCACGGAGATAAAAGACAGCTGGAAAAGCACCCATCGCAAATTTTGAAAATGTTATGTAATGAAAATGAGATCATTAAACGGAGGGGACACTTGTATAATGTAAAAGGACCTTCAACGATCCGTTCTCATCCTTAGTAGGTAGAAGGCATTTATAATAGTTAATGCAAGTAGATAGAAATTAATGCGTTGATTAGACAGTTTAGAATGAAAGAGGGAAACGGGATATAGACACCCTCATTGTGTATTGTAAAGGGAGGATATCAATTGAGAGCATAGAAGAGAAGAAACAGAGAGTTGTGTAGAAGAATTCCATGTACAGAATTCCTGGATTAATACAAAAAGGGCTTTGATTCAGACTCACGATGTTCAAATATTCTCTATGTATGCATTATTAAATGTTATGCTCATGAATGATTTACTCTTTCTATCATGCAATTGTTTCTATGCTATGTATGAGTGATTTCTTGTTAAATGTTTGAAATCTGAGAGAGAGAGTTAGGGAAATGAGTTTCAATTGTTTCTCTATCCGAGCAAGAGTTCCTGCAAGGAGTACAGTTGAATTGTCCGCAAGGAGTGCGTTGACAAAGGATTCAGAGGTTTGTCTCTAAAAGCTCAGATAAGATAGTTTTTGTTCTCATTCCCTCAGAAGTGCAGCTAGGCATAGGATTCATGCAAGGAGTGTGCAGGCCGAGTAAAGTCTTAGAGTTTGTGAACCCGAGAAAGTGTTGAAGGACTACTGTTGAAGGGAGTGCGCAGAGTAAAGTCAATTAGTTGGAAAAATTGAGGAATTTGCCGCTAGGAGTGCATGCAAGAGTCTTCTTTAAGACTCGGAGTTAGAGAAAGCTCAGGAAGGATAAAGCCTTCGAAATTGTCAAAGAGAAGCACATGAAGTTTGTGCATTGGAGCATTGAGAAGGCGTCACAAGTTTGTGTCGCAGGCAGTTAAGTTTCGTGGAAAACCACTTTGGTAAAAAGTTGCAGAAATCCTTGAGAAGGAAGAGGAATGGACGGTCGGAATTCTCCGTGGAGAATTCGCGAAGTCCTGCGAGCCATTAGATCTCACGGAGGAGTAGGGGAGTTACAGAGAGTGTTTTCAAAGTTTCAAGCTTAGGAGAGGCAAAGCTGTAGATTCAAGCCAACAAGGTTTGTTGGATTTACCCCTGGATTACCATTTTGGGGTTTCGTGGGTTCGTGGAGCAGAGTGCATGACATCGCAACTCGTGAACTCGCGATAAGGAGAAATCTGAAATTGGCAAAGGAAAGGTCAAGCGTTGACTGTTTTTGAGTTTCGGGGATTTGAGAGACAAGGCGCTTGACCACCAGATTCACGAAATCGCGAAGTCCGATCTCCTGAAGTATAAGGGGGGAATTTCTCTAGGTTATTTGTGGGTGCAGATTTCTCAAAAGAGAAATAGAAGAGCCAATTGTTGAGAGATTTTTGGGCCAGTGGAAGAGGAAATATCTTGTGTGGGTGGACTTCTGACCTGCGGGTTAGGAGGGCTGCGTCAATGTCGATATGCAAAATCACGATAGAAATCGTGGGCCGTCGGATCTGGAAAACGTTGGAGGGTCGTTGGATTGAACCAAGGCACAACGACACAGCAGACCACGTCAGCTAAGGACACGTGGCATACTCAGACACTGACAAGTGTCAAGTTGATATGGAATTATAGGCACTGTATATCGCGTATATGAATGACACATGGAAGTTAATAGGACTGTGACACGTCATCAAGTGACGTAAGCGTTTATGTCACCCTCGAGAGTCTCACTTCGGAGTTTTGCATTGTAAGAAAAAACTCTAGTGTCTGGAAGTCTCGAACACTAAAACTCTGAAAGGGACACACGTCTGGTGATTTACAGTCACCGGGAGTTGAACTGTTGGAGGTCACGAAGATTCGAAGGGAAAACGCCAAAATCTCGGTAGCCACACATCCCAACGCCTGATTAAGATACAGTCATTCGATTAAGGAAAGAAGGGATTGGATTAAGATTTAAGGCAGACCGTTGATCTCTTCCATGGAAGAGACGTGAATCATCTGATCGCATCGGAGATATCACAACTGGGAGTTTTGTAAGGAGCAGTGTCTCGAGGTCCCGAAGGTCTAAGTACTGAAATCCCATCAACCATCTATCTAGATACATGATTAAATCATAGACGTCGGATTCAATAATAAAAGGATGAGTGTAAGGTTAAATATGACCATTGATCTATCTCCACAACTTTAATGCGAGCCGTCCAATTGTACCGACAATATCATTTCAGGAGATTTGACATGTTGTGAGTCACGAAGACCTGGGAAAAACACTGAAACTTCGTCATTCGTTCATCCCATCAAAGAACGAATCATGACTGTTGATTTAATAAAGCGTTCATGCGCTCATCACGTCTAACATGAAGTCACCACCGTTGGTCATATGGTCTAGAGATTTTAAAGGAACAAAATTTAAGTTGCTTATTTGGTAAAGCTTGTGGTTCTGTGACACATGGTTATATGAAATGTATTAAAGGAAGTGCCTCCATGAAATTGGTCTCTTTGAAGTAAAAGAGATTTGATATCGATTATAAAGGATTAAATTGATCCATGACTATGATCAATTTATGAAAAACCTTTACAGAATAATGAACCGATACATAGTCATGATCAAAAGAAAATAAATCATGAAAATATGAATAAAGAATAAAAAGAAAAATGATATTAATTAAAGTTTAGATTATCATTTTAAATGAAAAGGTACAATGGTTCAAATAAAGGGACACGTTGTTTTAAAATTTCACACCAGTTTGAAGACTATATAAACGAGAAAACGTGGTGAGAAGAAAGTGTTTTTGCAGTCCAAAAAAAAAGATTAAAAAGCTGAAGCAGATTCCACGAAGGAAAGATAATACCTATGCATTAAGGTTGGTTGGTTGGTGCAAGGGCAGGTTGGTGCCTGCAGAGGGAGTTGGTGTTTCCTTGTCAATTGTAGCTGACTAAACAAGGGGGTCCTAGCCTCCTACAAGTTGGTGTTGGTAAACCAGGGTGTGGGTGCATCATGATTAGTTGGTGCTGATAAAAAAGGAAGTACATCTTCCTTCTATGTAATATGTAAAACAATTTTTGCAGTTAATAGAAAATAATTTGTGTTTTTTCCCATTTGGGTTCCACGATAAAATACTATGTCAAAATTTTATTTGCATTAATATATGAAAATTTGATATAATTGTTGTGTCACTGATTCACCCCCACTCTGAGCGACAAGATCTGATTCTACACTAGTTAGTGTAGAGATAGAGAACAAAGCTCCAAAAATTTAAATTCAGTTCAACTTCTGGTAAAAAACAAAAGTAAAATTTCAATGTCCAACTAAAAACTAAGTATGACCTGAACGAGAGCTATGATAACTCAATGCCTCGTGAGTGGTCAATATAGTCATATATGTTAGTATATGACAAGGCACCTTACCAAACAATATATTTTCCTGGTACTGGAATGGTACGTTATTGTACTACTCAAATCAAGATCGAGGAGCTCATTTATTACAACGAAAACTCCAGACTTAAGTTATAAAAACCGAGATACAAATAACACTCTGGTTGGGTTAATTTGGTAGTTAGACAAGGAAACAGCATAAATATCTCTATCACTTAACAAGCAAATAAATTAATTACACCAAACACCAACATATCGAACTTGAATGTCGTAATTCAATCTACCAATTCAAATGTAGGTCAAGATGAGTCGAGTCACCAGGTGTTGAGTGACCTTATTGTTACTAGAAACATGGTAAGGTTATAAATACCAAACAATCAAGTGACTCATGTCAATCCAGGCTGCAGCATCTCTGCTTCAGTCACAAAATTTTTGAACAACGAAACTCCCATTTGTCATATTATATTCCAGAGACTAACAATAAAGATAACCTTAAGAACCCAATGCCATTGACAATGAAACTGCTTAATTTTATCCATAGAGGAAAGAATGGATATGGAAATAATGTTGATAGTAAAAAGGGATTTAGAATATCTATTAATCAATACCTGTATAAACATAACTTAACCCTTAGAAATACGAAATCAAAGAATACGGGCGCTCGTATTATTTATGACAGTAATAGTATCAGATCCATGGCGATACCACAACTACAGTTAATTCCATATCCAAATCAACCACTAGTTACTAATCATTAGTTAGCATGACATTCAAGATCTATCGAAATTTTGTAAAACAATTATCTATTTAAAAAAAAAGGTTTTCGACTGTATCAACAACCGAAAAACAAAAATTGGAACATCAAAACCACAATTTATATATATCGAATAAAGATTGAATTAAATTTTCGACCTCTAGTAAGAGACATATAATTTGATACTATGCATTCACCAACATACTCCATGTAAATGATTTTCCAAATTGACAATCGAACCAGTTCAATAGCAATCCTGGAATTTAAAGTATTTCGAATTATACGAATGAAAACGTTTTGAACAACTCTCTTCATTTTAATCTATCGTTCAAAATGTCTTCCTTAATATTAATCAATAAAAATAATTGTGTTTTATCATAGAATCAAGTATACAAAATATTGTTAACTACATGAATCAATAATTAAAAATTTAAGTACCATAACCATAAATTGAAATAAAGTTGATGATGATATGTAGTCCTAAGTCCTTCTTCAGGTCCTTTTATGTTGTTAATCTAGACGACTTCACCGGTACCTCCCACAAAAGGCTATGGGTACCCTTCTTCCCCCTTATCCCCCCGAGTGGAAAAGAGGCCACACACCAAAAAGTAGAAATATATAGCACAAAGCTTGCCCTCTCAAGAAAGAGCTTCCACTCCTTAACAAGTTTTGAACCCAACTCTCACAAGTAAAACTTAGTCAAGAAAAATTTTGGTAACATAAGAACGTGTCCTCATGCACAAATAATTAATTTTTAATAATTTAATTAAAACATTATTCACCCACTACAGGTGTCACACACTCCCCAATTTTCACATGTAATTTCTCTTTTAATTTATTTAATTAGACAATTTTCCTCACATTCCCCAATGTCTTCCTATTTTTCCTCTTAGTTGTCTCTTAGTTCCCCAATCCCTCATTTATTTTTTGTTCCCCAACTAGATCTTAGTTTGAGTTGGATTAGTAGTCTTATTTTAGTTAGGATTAGTGGTAGATTGACTCAATATGATTTTCTATGTGTACAACTTATTCTCTCATGTTTTAATTTCTTTTCATTTAAAATTCTTTTATTATTTTCATGCACACATATGCATCTACCTAACTTTTAATTCTTAATCCCTCTTTTCTTAGACTTTGTTTATATATGAATTCCCTTAACTTGTATAATATTTTATTTAGTCCCTTATTTAGACTTAGACTTAGACTTAGGCTTAGGATCTTGTTATATTTTTTAGCTTATAATTTAATAATCCTTTGCATGCTCTTTCTAACAAAGTCTAAGTAGTTTTTTTTTTTTAATTTATAAGGCTTCTAGATTTTCATTACTCACATTTCATACGGGGTGTGCCCTTCAAGAGGAATCTATGTGCTCCAAGGGTGCCACTCACCTTTGACTAGTTTTGTAAGCTTGTTCGACACTTGGAGTCAACACTCCACTTAGTCAACCGTGTGAGAGACAAAAAGATTATAAGAAATAATTATTCCACCTTATTGTGTGCCCTTTAGATTTCTTCATGAGCAAGTATCTCAGTCTGCCCTCACGTCATCGTGGACCTATCGAACTATGTAATTGTTAACCTACATTTTAGGTCATGGAGAGAGTACTAGTAGGTTGTGACGCGGGTGCTACCATACCTCTCCCTCAACTATTTTGTTTTTATGCATGGCCCCTTTACTCCTTATGTGAGTTTTATTAACAAGCATCTCCAAGCCTATATCGACTAAAAAGAATACTGTCAATAACCCATACACATAACATCTATAATGAAATCATCATATATACATGTAAACCTATACTCAAAACTCAAACCAAATAGAAGTCCACTCCCTGACTCACTCTGGAGTCAAAGGAAGTTCATTGATTCCATCATCATCATCAATTTTCATGTGTCCTGCACAATCAGGGAAACTCATCAATAATACCTGTTGATAGATATATACATCTAGAAATTAATCATAAAATCACAATGACATCATAACATAAGTCATAAGAAAAACATAAACTTAATGAATCATAACAGGATCACTTTCTCGCAAGTGTCCTCAAATAATAAGGCAGTATAAAATGTGCTTAGTAGAACTGGATGTTACACACTGGAAGGTAGATAATGAAGAGAAACAATTTGTATAGGGATGGAATACCACAGTTTGATGTTCAGATTGGTCTGAAGTACGAGTTGTGGAGTAAAAAATTGAAAACATTTTTACATGCATAGAGAGATGATGTTTGACAATCAATTGTTACAGGATATACTTCTACTAAGAAACCAAATACTACAACCTAGAAGGAATTGAAAAGAAACAACAAAATAGCAATGGATTTCATCTTGGAAGGATTACCTTATTCAGTAAAAGAGAAAGTGGGAAAATGTTTATTAGATAAAGAACTTTGGGATAAACTACATGATCTCTATTTTGAGGAAGATCCCATTACATATCCAAAGAGTGATAAATAATATGAAGGTATAGGACAAGAGGAAAGATGCTCATTATGTCAGACAAATTCAAAAGAAGAAGATTGTGAAGATGGTATACTAGATCTTGAAGAATAATTAATCAGTTCTTTAGACAAGTTGACAAAATAAATAAAGAAAAACAAATCTCTTGAGGTACAATCAGCCAAGAATAATTATCAAGAAAGTTATGAAGAATCCCAACAAGTCATCATAAATATAAAATCTCAATTGGAAGAATCCAAAATGATTGAAGAAACACATGAAAGTCAGATTGAAGAGAAGTAGTGTTTGGAAGATGAAATAGAAGCACAAATAAAGGAATCAGAAAAGATAGAAAATATTTTGACATATCATCTCAAGGAAATATCATAGGACTTAAACAAAATTGAAATTGAATTGAGTTAAAAAGAAATGAGACTTGAAAAGGAAATCATCACTTTGAAGACCCAACTTGAAGAATCCAACAGAATGGAAGAAGTCATTAAGATACATATGATGAATAAAGAAGAACATTGTGAGAAGCTTGAAGAAGAAGTTGTCACATTAAGAGTTGAATTTTTCAATCTCAATGAGAATGTTGAAGAAAAATAAATATCTACATCATCAACATAGAAAGTTGAAGACAAAGGTTACATGTTACCAAAAAGGAAGAATGAAGAAAAAAATAAGAGTTATGAAGAAGTACACAAAGGAAGGAATCATGGTCAACAATAATCAAAGAATAATGAGTATCATAGAGATACATATTCAACAAGACCTTCCACATTCAAGCAACAAACAAGCTTCAATCATAATGAAGATATCAAATGAAGAGAAGATCATGCTCAACCAAGGAGGAAATTCAAAAGGACTAAACCATAAAGAAGATCATTCACCCCAAGTATGTAAATTTATTTTATGGTCATTATTTTAATTGTAATAACTTTTGACATAAAGTTGTAGATTGCAGGGCTTATGGAATAAATGGTCATGCAATAAATTCTTATGTGTCTCTCCACAACATTGAATGTTACAAATTCCACAATTAGTCACATAGCTCAGAATTGTAAAATCATGATAAATCCCACCATAAAAGAAAATATTGATGTCAGACACATGAAGGTTTGTAGAAGAAAATAAAGACAAGAAGAACAAGTGAATAAGGAACATGTCCCAAAGATCATAGGATTTGCAGTAGTGCGAGAAATAAAACAAGAGATGGTAAATAGAGAACATTCCCAAGATATTATACTTTCAGGAATTGTAGTGCATGATAAAAATGAATCCATAGGAAAAAAGAAAGAATTTAGAGTTCATAAAGATGATGAGTCTACAAATGAAGAGGAATATTTCTTTGCATCAGATCATGTATTTGTTTGAGCCATCTGGCCTGAAAACTCCCAGTAAATATGAGTATTGGATAGGGGGAGTCAGTACATTAGATACTATAGATCAGAGAACCATCCTTCGATCAGTTTGAAGTGTTTGCAGAGATAGATTCAAAGTAGTCAAATAGCATCTAAGTAAAAAATGACAAATTTATCAATTAAGAAGCAATGTCCCCATGCATATATCATAAGAATATCATCGACATACTTTCATTCAGGGATATATTCATTATAGTTTCAAGGATGTATTTCATATTAGTGGACATATTTGATTTAGTCTAATAAACAAGAATATGTAATGATTATTTATAACAAATAATCCTTCATAATAATATAGTGGAAGACGGGTCAACGTTGTGGACAATTAAGTAGCAGATTTATGGACAACTTATGACATATGGACAAAGATGGATTTATGATATCATTGGAAGATATAAATAGATATATGACAGATCATATTTACATTTTGACTGAATAGAATCAATGGACAAGTGGAATCAGTTAGTCTCAAGAAGACAAGCATTGAAAGGCATAGAAGAATAAGGTAAGAGAAACCTCCAGCAGAAGCTATATCATCAAAGAAACAATTTTAACAGTGTGTTCATTGATATCTAAACAATGAACATAAGAGGTCATGATGATTTGAAGTCAAGAAATTTTGAATTATTTTTATATATGTTAAAGAGTTACAAGAGGAGTCACCAATGGAAAATAAGAAGCATTGGAAGAGAGGAAAGGAAACATATACATGAAGTTCCGTATTGTTCTACATCTTGTAGATAAATCAAGGGATAAGAAATCATCAGAGAAAAATATCTAGAAAGTAATATCATTAGCATGAAGACACGGGGAGACATATCGATATGGGGAGTGATCCTTTTTCCCATGATGTCAATGGGAGAGAAAGATAAAGATCGAAAGAGTAATGTTCAAGTGCATGAAGTCATAAATGGATTATTCATAGAAGATATACTTTCAGGGGAATCACTCCTTATTATTGATATAAAAGAGAAGAGGAACTTGGAAAGAAACATGACAAGAGAAACATGTGAAGAGAAATAACATGACAATGAATATAGGGGGACCAACCCCATGGAGAGATACTCTTTTCCATTGAAGTCAAAGTGGGAGAGAGAGAAACATTAATGAGGAGAGATGGTCATAATGGGATAATAAGTGTTTACATCAGTGTTTCCATCACTGCACATGTTTCCATCGATGTTCGTGTTTCCATCAATACCAAGGGAGGATATTGTTGGAAAGTAGGTTTTTATTGATGTCAACCCTTAGAGCATTCGATGTACCCCAGAGTTTTGATCGATGTTCATGGTGAGTTCATTGTCATTGTTTTTAACAAGACTAGTTGATTTCGATGGATTTGATGGTTGTATTTGGAGATGTCTTGAAAGTGGTCTCGTTATGGAATAGCTCTAAGCATGGCCCTCATGGGAAGATGCTTTGAATAAGTCTACAAGAAACCCATCGGTGTGGTTATGAAACCCAAAGTTGATCAAGGAATAAGGATATGAAAAACAATATAAATGCGGATATTACCTTAATTGTGTTGGGTATGTGTTATATTCTTTTCACGAGTAGCATTTTTTCCTCATTTTTTGTGTTTCCTCGATTTTCATGTCCATTGTTGAGAGATTTTTCATAACATGTTTTTTGCTGATGGTTTTATATTTTCGATTAAGGAATTAGGGTTGTTGACTAATCCAGGTCATTGGGTTAGGGTTTTGGATGCCACTGGATCCTATATGTATATTGTATTGTAAACAATGTATCACTATGAATGAATATAGAATATGTTGGTTTTCCCAGTTTGGGCTTCCATGGGAAAAGTCTATGTGTAATGTTTGTATTTTCCATTGTATCTTTTCTATTCTTTTACTGAAAATCCATTTCTAGTAAATATTGTACAAGGTTAAAATCTACGCATTGATGGATAATAATTCTCATGCCATTTTCGTTAATAGCTAGTCTGTCATGTGGTTCCTCATGCTTAGGAAGATATGCCCTCATAAAGTTGCAATCCCCGAAGAATGGTCAAGAAGACCCTAGTTGGTTATAATCCATTAATGAAAAGGGTTAAGTGGTTGTAACAAGAAACCCCTAAAATAAGGAGAGAGGTTACTAAGAAAAAGGATAAATAAACATCAAGAAGTCTCTCATAATTGCATTCACACACACATTCTATTGAATATCCTTAAGTTAATAATTGATATGGTTTATCCTTTTATTGATAAATCTAAGGTGGAATCAGAGGTATAAATTCATAGGTTGTGAAGGAAGGTCAAAGGTGAAATTATCAAAGTTCTAGAAAATGTGAGTAACCCTAGTTTTTGAGGTATCTCGGGCTTACAGGTCAGCAAGGTGCGAATGTATTCGGGCTATACTAGAGGAAAGCACAAAAATACGAGGGTAGTAGAGGGAAAAGTAGTGAATTTGTGAAAAAGATTTTGAAATCTTGATAAGTGATGCTTGTACCAGGTTGTTAATGACGAGGTTGGTTTAATATTTTGTTATTTGATAAAATAGGGTATCTACATGATAAGAGGTATTCTTATGTGTTATCTTTGAGTCTTTTCCTTATGTTGCTATGGTAGATGCTTAAGGAATGTCATGGTAGTGATTGTGAATGGTACACCTTGGTGATGGTATGATACATTGTTATAGGTACATCTTGGATACCTGACATATGATTTATTTTATGTTATATGGAACACGTTTGATGGTATGTTTTGCTACACAGTTTATGGATGTTGGAACATGCTTGAGACACATGGTTTGAGGTACATCTTGGTTACATGATTAGGGGATCAAATTTTGCTCAAAAATTCAAAGTGCTCAGAATCACTTCAAACCAGACGAGAGCGCAGGCCTCATCATTGTGAACACAACGCAACTCATTTCGTCTCAAACAGATGTCGGGAGCGAGAGATATTGCAATCTATTTGGAATGTCAAACAGGTAAAAAAAGGGACGTTGACTGTACAGTCTGTACAAGCTGACATGGAAGAGTCCGTATGATGATGTGGAAAAGGTTATGTGGCAGTTTTTGATTGGCTAGTAGTTGGGTGAATCTTATTTTGACACATGGTAGTTTTTTGGTTTGTGGTTGGATGCCATGTGGCCCAATCATGGGCCGCCACGTGGCATCCTTATATTGGTTCAAAATTATGGAGTCCGTGGGATTCGAACCCCAGACCTCCCACACCATTCAAAGATTTGGTAAAGTTTGCCCTACCAATGGGCCACACGTTGATCCTTGTTATGTATACAGGCTACAAAATATTTAAGTTTATGTTATATTGTATATGGCGGGGGGTCAGGTCGGGGCTTAGCCCCGACCCGCAGTTTTATTGTGTTAACATAAGACCATAACCATATATATTATGCACAGGAGTTATTTAAAATGGAGCCCAGCCCCAGGTTTCATATATGACAACAACTATATTATATGGTGTGTGTGTGGTTCCAACGGTTATGACTGTCGACCATTGGTTTTGTTGAAACAGTTCCCGCCATTTGTCATTACTCCGTTCGTTTGGAAAACGGAGCCTTATTTTTGCACAACCTGAGGTCGTATGGACCCTCACATGCCCAAGTGCTAGGTGGTTAGGGGCTGGCGCACCCATAATCGTCCTACAGTTCGCACCATTTGCGCAATTGTGCTCGGTGCTAGGTTTTCACACTTTATATTGCGTGTGTGCTAGGTTCATGAGACAAGGGGTGCATTTTGTAGATGAAGAGACAACAAGATTGAAGGGGGGACTTCCAGGAGGACTAACTTCTTCATTTTTTGACCGACTGAGGTGCCGAAAAAGCCTATCTAGGGGTTTTTGGACGCTCTGAAGCCATTGGAGCAGTCGGTTGGTCAGTTTGAGCATTGTAAGGCATGTTTTTGAGCACTTTGAGAAATTAATAATAATGATCCATTAGAAGCTGGACCAGGAGATGTAGCCCAAGAGAGGGGTTAACTCCTTTATCAATTTCTATGTTTATGTGCTTATGTTCATTGATTATGTTGTTGTCCATTTGTATCTTGCATGAGTAATCCTTTAATTAATGTGTTGCAAAGTTGATCCATTTGCTTTTAACACATAACATTTACTTGCAAATAATTTTCAAGATTTTTCAAGTCTTCTTCATTTTCAGATCAAGTTGGTATCAGAGCACTAGTTTTTGAAGACTTGATTGTTTTGAAAGTGTTTTTTTTCTGATGCTCACAAGGTTGAAACTCACAAGAGGAGAAGGTCAACTTGTGGAGACAAGTTCTCATCCGATAAGGAGGAAGCATATACCATCACCGCAAGTTTAAGGGAGACATTCACCAAGTATGGCTCATGAAAAAAGTCATGAATGTGTTCCTGCAGGAGATGAAGATCTCAAAAAGGTTGTCATGGATATGAAAGAGATGATGAAGATCTTGATGGAAAGGAACATATTGTCGCAAGGTGAAGGCTCCAACCCTTCAAGGCATAAGGGAAGCAGTGGTGACA
>SNQJ01S0156450.1:0-22296 GCA_010110895.2 Picea sitchensis | reverse complement strand
ATGGGAAGAATTTGAAAAACTCTTCTCAGATAAATGGATTAGGGATACAAAAATGGAGGAAATGTATAGAATTCAAGATGAATTAAAAGAAGCAAAGGAAGATATTAAGAAGAAGGGTGAGGATTTATCTAAGATAATATCCCGTAATGAATCACTCATTAAGGAGGTTAAGAACCTAAAGAAAGAACCTAAAAGCAAGTGGGAAAAGGATGAATCAAGCAAAGATTTGAAAAAGAAAGATGAAGAGATATGTAGATTACGAAGACATAATACAAAACTATTGGATGAGGTTAAGAGATTGAAAGAAGAAAATAAGAATTATCAAAATAAAGAAGAAAGAAGAATCTTGGGTGAAGAATATACCAAAATACTGGAAGATGAAATTTGCAAGAAGGTTGAGGAATCCTTAAATACAGATGAGGTAAATTCAGAAATGCAATCCAGAATTGAAGAAGGACATTAGAATTTGATAGATGGGGTCACCTTGTAGCTTCAAAAGGAGAAAAAAGACAAGATTCAAGAAGGTCAACAGAGGATACTTGAAGAAGTTGAAATCCATATAGAGGATGTGCATGCCAAATCTGATGGTATTATCTCCAAGGCTAGAGTAATCAAGGACCAAGAAAAAATGATCGAGGATTCCATTGTCGTTGAAAAGAAGATAGATGAAATCCATATGCAGGGTGAAGGAAGACCATAAAATGTAAATCTGTATCGACACCCCCATTACCAAGAAACATTTCAAGGAAGACAAGAAGGACAATATCAACATCATGAAATAAGAAGATGGAATACGTGTAAATATTCATGGAACAAGGCATCACAAAATGACTCTTCAACAAGCTATTATCAGAGACCAACAATGACTACAAATTGGAGAAGCTTCAACAAAAATACATGGAATCAAAGGAAAGAAAATTATTCAACAACTAGACACCAAGAATTAAGACCGAAAATAATTGATTTTGGATGGATATATCATGAACAATGGAATGAAGAAAGAAGGAACATAAGAAAATCATATTACTTGGTTTCATCGCATGTGATTCCTTTAAATGCAAATCTTTGAGGACAAATCCTTTTGAAGGAGGGTACTATGTTATGACCCAAATGGGGCATATATATGGCTAAATGTATATGATATGACCCCAAGGGGGGGGCATATATGGGCCTAAATGTACATGTAATGTGTAAATACATATGTAATAGGGTCGGCCTAGTGATAAAGGGGCCTCATGTGCAAGTGTGAATATATACATATAAGAGATCATGTATTCATTATGGAGGGGGTGAATTGTAAAGTATGAAAGGTAATTGGTTATTTGGAGGGGGTTCCCCTATTGTTTAAGGAGTTATTGTGTAACTTATCTATATTGGAGTTGTGCACCACATTGACATTATGTACATGGTGTGTACTTCTATTATTTTACGATATTCTGATTATTTGGATCATAACAGTTATGACCCAAGGGGGGAATATATATGGATAAATGTATATGATATGACCCCAAAGGGGTGCATATATGGGCCTAAATATACATGTAATGTGTAAATACATACGTAATAGGGTCGGCCTAGTGAAAAAGGGGCCTCATGTGCAAGTTTGAATAGCTATATATACGAGATCATGTATCCATTATGGAGGGGTGAACTGTGAATTATGAAAGGTAATTGGTTATTTGGAGGGGGTTCCACTATTATTTAAGGAGTTATTGTATATCTTATCTATATTGGAGTTCTTCTCCACGTTGAGATTCTGTACATGGTGTGTACTTCTGTTATTTTACGATATTTTGAGTATTTGGATCATAACAATATCAAGAAAGGATTCATGTTCCTTTTGAAGAAGGGGGTCCCATTATGTTGGGATGAAGCAACACAACGTTCTTTTAACACATTAAACAAAGCCTAAGTTTTGAAACCTTTGTTGAGTCCTCTTGATGTGGAAGTTGAATCCTTGATTGGCATGGTTCTAGTGTAAGAAGATGATGAGATTCAAGAGCACGCCATCTACTACTTGAGTCATGCTTTGTTAGGTCCCGAACTTAAGTACTCTCATGTAGAGAAACTGGCCTTGGAAACATTTCATGCTATCCAATATCTTCATAATTATAGTCTATTGCACAAGACAACTTTCGTCGCCACTTTCAATCCATTTCAATATTTTTTGACTCAAAAAATTGTCAATGGGAGGTACAACAAATCGATTGTGATGCTTCAATAACTCGACTTGGATTTTTCCTCAATGAAATCTAAAAATTATTTTGTCTTCACCAAATTAATGTCCGAGTTTTCAGTTGAGAATGAGGAGGATGAGGTCATCAACTCATTCCTTGACGAGCACATCTTTCTCATATCTTCATCTGACCCTTGGTATAAAAATATCCTTATATATATCTAGACTTTGAAGTTCCCCCCCCGGCGAACTATTCACGGGATGAGTGACGACGGATTCGTCATATGGATAAAAATTATCTCATTATCATTGACACATTGTATCAACAAGGGGTATACTCAATCCTCCATCATTTCCTCACTCATGAAGAGGCAGAAGTAGTATTAAATGACTTTCATGGTGGAGTTTGTGGTGATCATCTCTCAGGGTTGGAAACAACCCATAATATTTTGCACTCTAGGTATTTCTAGCCTATGCTATTTAAGGATTGTATTGAGGTGGTCAAGAGATGCCATCCTTGTCAATATTTTACAAAGAAGATGCACACACACCCTGTTTCTTGTCATTACTATCGACCATTTCACCAAGTGGGGGATAGATTTTATGACATGCCACCCAACTTCTTCTAGGGGGAATCATTTCATCATAGTGACCATAGAATACTTCACTAAGTGGATTGAAGCCATGCTAAAATTTGTGAATGATGGTGAAACCATGATGCTTTTCATTTTTAATCAGGTTATCACTAGGTTTGGAGTTCCTAGGGATATTGTCAATAACCATGACAGTCACTTTTAGAACCGCATGATGTCAAAGTTAGCATAAAAATTGGGTTTTAGGCAGGATCACTCATCTTCCTACTTTCCTCAGGCTAATATTCAAGTTGAAGCCGTCAACAAATATTTAAAAATGATATTAATAAGAACGATCAACTCAACCAAAACGAATTGGAACTTGATTCTATATCCAGGATTATGGGCTTACTGAACCTTAG
Organism: Picea sitchensis; assembly: GCA_010110895.2. Classification (NCBI taxonomy): domain Eukaryota; kingdom Viridiplantae; phylum Streptophyta; class Pinopsida; order Pinales; family Pinaceae; genus Picea; species Picea sitchensis. Next base: position 19,126 of record SNQJ01S0156450.1, on the reverse strand, counting down.
TTAAGACTGCAATGAGTTTCTCTCCTTTTCAACTCATCCATGGATTTAAGGCAGTCTTGTCGATTGAGTGTGAAATCTCTTCACTCAAGATCATTGTCGAGCTCCTCCCCAATATGACTTAGCTCAAAGAACATCCCATTTACCTTTAACAACTTGACAAGCAGTGTCGAGATGTGGCAATGGAAAAAGAAGCACATAAGAGAAGAGTCAAGTCTCACTATGACAAGTTTGTTCGTCCTAGGGTGTTCTCTGAAGGAGACCTTTTCTTAGTTTATAGCCAGGATAAGGATGCCCTGGGGGTACGAAATTTCAACCCTATGTGGTACGGTCCATATATCGTGTGACAAGTGTTGGAGAAGGGATATTATGAGCTAGTGTATTTTGACAAGAATGCGTTGTTGGAGCCCAGAAATGGGCTCTACCTTAAAAAGTACTACACTTTAGCCTCACGGCTTGAGTACTATTCCTTTTGTAAATATGTTTATTTTTGTACATAACTTTACCTTCAAGTTTCAGGTTTTTTCGCCTTAGTGATTGTGTGCTTATTCTATGTGGAATATGCCAAAGGAATCATCAATTTATATTGGATACACGGATGGTGCTAGTTGCCATTCTCGAAATTTGAATTTCACAATTTGGGTGATTCATTCACCTACTAGCCAGTTAATGTCTGTTGGAGGTGTGTGTATCAGAGAAACTACCAGCAATGTTTCCAAATATAGTGTTTTTATCTATCTTTTACGGGATGCTTTTCTACAAGGCATTCGATTCCTTCACATGTTTTTAGATTCCCAGTTGGTGGTCTCACATTTGAATGGTTTATACCAGATCCACAATTCGATCTTGTTGCATCGTTTCCTTAGGGTATGTATTTTAGAACGATCATTTGAATTCATTACTTGTGATCATGCTCTAAGATGTGTTAATCTAGTAGCTGATTCCTACGCTAATTATATTTTAGATTGGCATTTTTCTCTTTAATCACATAAGCACATTTTCCACACATGTAAATATTTGAACATTGCAAGTAAAAATAAAAAATTAATGCACAATATATATATATATATGTGTGTGTGTGTGTGTGTTTCCAAAATGAGGTCAATAATACAAGATATTGGGCTACTATCCCCAAATCTATATCAATACAAAATGGTTCTCTCGTCACATAATAGTCTAGGCCTAAGGCCGGTGAAACCTGTTATAACAAAGTATGACGTTCGCTAGATGTTGGAACATACAGACCCATGTCTGAGGTACTTCTACTACGTGACACTCCATCCCTACAGACATGTCATCGATAGTAGCCATGGGAATGGAACATGTCAGGGCCTCCAAGTTCCTACCCATGCTCCATAAATTTCTCGCTACATCCTCACTAGGATTGGCCTCCTCTCTCCCCCAATGGTTGTGCTGTGAAACACTTGCTAGTCTCATAGGTGCTTTGTTTTCACATTTGAAGAAGTACAAATTAATACTATGGATCTCACTGAAAAGATAGATATCGTTCTTTTGTACATATAATATATAATCGAAAAATAAAAATTAAATAACATAAAATAAAAGTTACCTATGTCCTCAAGCTCATCACCAAGAGGAATGATGATGTCAGGATCATGGGTATAGTCGATCCCGACATATGGATAGTCTTCAATGAATGGGACATGACACTCCCACCAGAAAAATAAGTCATCATCAAAGGGGTTAGAAATATTCCCTCCTCCTAAATCAGCCAACAACTCGATCCATCGGGCCATGGCGGGCCATGCTCGTAGATTCCTCTCACATAGGTCCTGGGGCTCATCATCAACACCCTCTTGAAGAAAAACATGCAAAGTATGTTACCAATTCCAAATTTCTTTTTCTTTCTTAATTTACAGTTTGTAAGTTGAGATTTCATGCAAGTTGACAAGGTTGTACTCTAGTCAAATATGGTCAGCTCCAAGCACTCAACCCCATGTTGCATTTGGGCCCGAGAATCCAAGTGCAAGGATTTAGATTCCACAATGCGAACCATGATGTATAATATGACTTAGAGACTCATATTGGTGATGTGTTTGATATGCACTTGGGAACCAATTTTCTCTGAGCCATTGTTGTAGTATTCATTGATATAATCATTGATGATCTGACCACCTCCTCCATGGGCTTGGAATTTGGGTACCCCCCCTCAACAGGAATTTTTTTTGATGAAGTATATATCCTCAACAATGATCATCAATGATTTTCCCCCAAGGATGAATAATTATGTGTCTTTGTGCCAATAGTCAATCAGGAGATTCAACAATCTCTTTTGGGCTATCATACTGCCAATTTGAAAAAAATTGTACATGCCACATTCTCGGAGTGCTTGATTGGCATCATCATAATCAAGTACTTCCCAATCAACCTCTTCATGTTAACGCTCCCTCTAGTGCACAAATATCCTCCTTAATATTAAAAAAGATGAGTTAGTTTTTGTTTTTTTCCAAATTAACTGTAGGCATTCACGGGTCGCATTGAGGCAACCCACGAATGTGCAGAGTCATGTTGAAAAATGAGGCCTAACCCCCAATTTTCCATGAAATTGAAAAAATGAAAGGATGAAATGAAAAGCTAAGGATAGATTACTTACTTGATCCAGGCGATCGAGGATTTTGTTGCTCCAAGCTTCAGGAATCTTCAAAGTAAGTTTCAAGGGTTTTTTCCAATTTGGGTAAGTTTTGGGTGAAATGGTAAAAATGAATTGGTAAATTGGTAAAATAACCATATTTTATATAAAGTTTTGAAACCTACTTTCTACAGTTTTCTATTTTTTTCCAAAACACTCAACTAATGGAAAGACCCTTGTAGTCTTTTGGTTATCATTGCAGGTCTTAAAGCTATACTTTGGATATTTTGGGTACTTTAATTTTTTTGATTGACCGAGTCTTTCTCAAGACTCTGGGAAGGTGATGTTTTCATAAATGGCATTTATTATAGGTTGCATCCACCTAAATTTTTTCCATTATCAGTTTCCATTTCCTCTTTACCCTAGGGTCAAACCCATTAACAAGAAACAAGACCTTCTCATCTACTTAAGAACATCGTTTTGTTGATGGTAGAGCCTACCTTCCATGGGTGCTCTAGTCTAGAATATCTTTGTATTATGCCTCTCATGCTGCAAGTGTCCCATTAGGATTGGGAGTCTTGTTTATCCCCACCATGACATTATGCTTGATAATTCATTCTTCTTACTCAATATTCTTCTGGCTATTACCTACATGACTCCCCCCATTATGGAGTCTCAGTTAAGCTCTTTTCATACTCCTTAAAGATGAAAATATTGTCGAGTGAGCTTGTTTTCCTTCACACTCGTTAAACGGATTTGAAAGGACATTTATTTGGTGCAAGTTTACCCATTTTTGGACTGAATGGACTAATTACGAAAAATGAATACTCTGGTCAACTTTGCTTAGAAGAACTCTCCATTTTGTTTGCGTTAGTGGCTATGATCTACTTTCACATGGATCCACTGTGTATTCCTCATCGCCATGCTTGCTACTTTTATATATCACATGGATCCACTATTTATTACTCTTGGCCATCGACATTAGTCATACATTCATATGTACCATGGATCTGCAATGTACTTGATTTTTTGGCCATGTTTACATCACTCCTGAGCATGGGTATGCCCGACTTGGGAAGAGAATACTCTTACTTGATTTTGGCTGACGATTTCTGTTTTTGGATCAATTGTTTGGGAACCTTCATGAGTTTACTTCATTGCATCCTTAACACTTAGAGTTATAATGTATTTTGGCCATCCTTTTTCCCTTCTAACCTCACACATTAGGGGGCATATTTTATAGCACAAGTTGCCACACCTATGCATTTGTGACATGGCCTTACCTTTTTCCATAGATTTCTAATAAAAATCCAAAACTTTCATCATCAAGTCATCTAAAAAACTTGAATTTTGTTGATATATGTGGGTTCCCTTTATGAAAGATGTGGAGATCCATGCCTTGCAATATCACAACCCACAAATTCCCTAAAAAATTATGAAAAATAAAATATTTCCACAATTTCGGGCGAGTTTTTGGTTGGGGTCATTTCCCAATGTCCTTCATCCCAAACTAAATGGATTTCAACCTCCCCAACCTTTTTGGGATGGTATAAAAGAACCATTGAGGGAAAATATGAGGACAAGTTTGATGGTGTAAGGTTATACTATTGCAATTTAGTGAGCTCCCATAATCCCTTCATTCTTTGAGAAGTATCCCCTAACCTAGAAAATCATTTTCTAGTGTTCCTTCCTCTCCTATATAGCAACAAGGTGTGTTCCTATCCTTATTGGGTTATTTGAGGAAGAGCCTTGTCACTGAGTTGATGCTCGAAGGACTTATGGAGGAACCCAGGTAGTTGGCTCCGAAGTAGTGTTAGAAGTTGAGACAGGTTGTAACCAACTTTCATATGTTGTTAAGAATATAAGAGTTCTCTTTCCATCCTATATTGTGTTCATTACAATGTTATATGTTTCTATTTTTGAATATATTATTTGGTTTATACACTTGATATATACTACTTGAACCTAGAACTACCTTATTGTAGCACTATCTTGGTCTCCTATTGCAGACTGGTTCTGGCAAAGACCAGGAGATCCTCAAGAAACGGGAGCGGGGATCAACATCAAATGAAGGGTTTAAGGTGAAAGTCTTCTCCTTTTTCCTTCCTTTCTCTCTCCTAGTGAAAAAATATTTATTTCTTGTTTGCATGCTTGTTTGTGAGGGTATATTTCAGTCTTCTTAATTCGATCTTTCTCTATTGTGACTTGACCAAAAGTCGCAAGGGAAAAATCCCTTAATCAGGGTGCCCCAGTTATTATTTTCAAGAAGAAAGATGTAACATTGAGGTTATGTATTGACTTCAGAAAACTGAACAAATCTATAGTCGATAATAAATATTCTTTACCAAGGATTCATGATCTTTTTGATTAGTTGAAAGGAGAAAAGGTATTTTCCAATATTGAATTGAGTTCAGGCTATCATCAAGTGAGAATCAAAGAAGAGGATAGTGGAAAAACAATGTTTAGGACAAGGTATGGACATTATGAATTTGTGGTGGGGCCTTCTGGGTTGAAAAATGCACCAACTGTGTTTATGTGTCTAATGAATGGGGTGTTCAGAGATTTCCTAGACAATTTTGGCATTGTATTGTTGCATGTCATTCTTATCTATTCTAAGACAAAGGAAGAACATGAGTGACATCTAAGTATGGTGATACAAGTGTTAAGAGAGAACCAATTGTATGCCAAATTGTGTAAATGCACTTTTTATCAAAAGAAGATCCATTATTTGGGTCACATTTTTTCAGAAGATGGAATAGCAGTGGATCCAGAAAATATTGGAGCAAGAAAGAGTTGGAAAGAACCAACAAACATTTCGTAGTTTATATCATTCATGGGTCTATCTAGTTACTACTGGAGATTCATTGTGGGATTCTCCAAGATTGCACACCCAATAACATCTTTCCAAAACAAAGGAGTAAAGTCTTAATGGAGTTCCAAGTGCAAATAAAATTTCCAGTGCTTAAAGGAATTGATAACAAGTGCCCCTATTTTGAAAGTTTCATATTTATATAATGATTTGTTGTGTGCACAAAGGCATGCAAGGAAGAGATCGATGGAGTCCTTATGAAAAATGGACATGTAATTTGTTATGAGTATAGAAAAGTGAAGGAGAATGAAATAAGGTATGCTACACGTGAATTGGAGTTGGCAGAGATAGTGCATTCTTTAATAATGTCGAGGCATTACCTCATGGGAATAACATTTGAGTTAAGGTTAGACCATAGTTTTATGAAATATTTGTTTGAACAACCAACAATAAATGCTAGACAAACTAGATGGTTGTAATTTCTTAGTGAACACAACTTTCACATCAAGCACATAAAGGGAAAAGAGAAAAAAGTGGTTTATTCACTCAACATAAGGGTGCATAAATGCATGATACAACCATTAGTATGTACAAGACATATTTAAAATATAGAATTAAAGAGGTTATAACAACATATAAACATTATGTTCAAGTTAAATAAATATTACAATGGAATGATATACAACAAAAATATAAGGATTACAAGATGGAAGAGGATGGAATCCTTTCATTTTGGAATATATTTTATGTTCCTGATTCTCAAGAATTGAAAAATTTAGTTATAAAGGAGATGCATAATGTACCATACGCTGGAGATTCAGGATATCAGAAAAATATTACAGTTGTAAGAGGCAAATATTTTTTTCCTAGTATGAAGAAAGAAGCCACTAATTATTTATCTAGATGCATGGAATGTCAAAAGGTAAAGGAGGAGAAAAATCATCCAGCAGGGCTACTACCATTTCCTATCATGTTTCCTGAATGGAAATGGGAAATTCTTACTATGATTTTATTACCAAATTACCTAGAATATAAAGGAAACATGATTCCATCATGGTAGTGGTGGACAAAGGCACCACATTTCATTCCTGTAAAATTAACTAATAAGTAAACCAATATTGCAAAAAATTATATGAGACAAACTACTAGGGTACATGGTGTGCTCAAGGAAATAGTGTTGGATCGATATCCCAAATTCACTTTTAATTTTTGGAAGGGGTTGTCTAAGGTATTTGGGACAAATTTGAATTTCAGTACATCATATCAACTAGAGTTAGATGGACAGACATAAATAATTAATCAGATAATTGAAGATATGTTGAGAATGTATGTAATGGACAAGCCTTCTAAGTGGGAGGACTATATCCATTTAATTGAGTTTGCATACAATGATGGGTATCCAGAATCATTGAATATGATACCATTTGAAGCATTGTATGGAATAAAATACAACACACCAGTAAGTTGGGATAACCCAACAAGTAGAGCCATGGTTGGGCCTGATTTGTTAAAGGAAATGAAGAAAATGTGATAAATATCAGGAAAAAATTGAAATTTGCACAAGATCAACATAAGATATATGTTGATAAAAAGAGAAAAACTAGAGAATTCAAAGTTGAAGAGCATGTGTTTTTAAAAGTAAAATCCAAGAGAATCTCACTAAAACTAGAAAGTTGCCCAAAGTTGGCAATGACATATTGTGGGCCTTTTGAGGTCTTAGAAAATATAGGATCAGTTGCATACATGCTAGAATTATCTACATCCATGAGAATTCATAATGTGTTCCATGTTTCTTTATTAAAAAAGTGTGCACTTGATATTAATCATGTGATTGATTGGAATGTGATCCAAGTGGAACATGAAGGGGATTTCCGAGTGGAAATAGTGCGCATCTTGGACTAGAAAGTCAACGTTCTTAGGAAAAAATCCATCATCTTGGTAAAGTTTCAATGGATCTATTATGGTCCTGAATATATTACATGGGAGAACTATGAATCCATGCGGGAAGCACACCCGCAAATTTTTGAACATTTTGAAGAAAACTGAATGTACATTTGTACATAAGAAAATGAAGACTCCATTTTGACAGCTAAAGTTCTTGGAGCCAAAAATCTAATATTTTCTATCCAACCAATGTGTGGGTTGAGGGGAAAAAGGAGTTTCTGGTTGGAATTCTTGCGTGAGTCATTAAGTTGCAAAATTATCAAGTGTTTTGATGTAATGTTTTATATACGTCAATGTGTAAATCGTATGGTTATGTGTACTCATGACAATGTAGCTTTTATGGGGAGGGGAATGTAAAATCCCCACTTTAAAACCCAAAACAAGAGATGCATATTGTAGATGTAGTGCATGGCCGAGAGCCAAGTGATGTATATTGTAAATGTAGTATAGGGTTGAGAGACAAAGTGATGTAATATGTAAATGATGTAAATTAAATATGATGAATAAAATGTAATGATGACAACAAAGGGACACAAATAAAGAATAGGGGGATACGTATCCACAAGAGAGGGAAGGGGTCCAAGGGGGAGAGTTATCCATATCTATTAAACCAAAACCCATTTCTTATTTCCTTTTAAACTATCCTTACCATGAACCTTCCATTAATTGTTGAGTATGCTAGAGCGCAATCATTGAATTCATGTAATATGGTTGCTGTGTGAGTCACTTCCCATAGTTATTGAGAGCATGGGGAATGACTAAAATCATATTTGGGAAGAGTGACAGTCAATCTAGAGAGAGAAATAGAGGAAAATTTTATGGGGAGGAGACTATAATTATTCATTCACGTTTTTGCATGGAGAGCATTTTTTACATGGAGTTTTCTGACCAACAATGGAGTTCAGAGTGATGAAGGTTTAAGATATATATAGTGCACATGTTTGGCAGTTGTTTGGAGCTATAATATCATGGATAAAGAGGCTGCATGCCTGGGAGTAGTGAGATTTTCAGAATTCTTCAAGGAAGCACGTGTTTTTTTTCTGTTGGGTGAATTAGTGTTTGCAGTTGTAGACTTTCAGAAGTCCCATCAAGAAGAATTAATATCCAACCTATGTTGGAAGCCTTGGAGGAGAGTGGAAAGGTCTAAGGGGCTATGAGTAGTGAAGGGGGATTCCATCCCTTGCGTTTTTCAGGTTGAGGGGAAGTTTGATGGTGGATTGGAATTAGCTGAGAGTTTAACTATTGAAAGGGGGACATTAGCCATCCTTAGGAACCTTTGTCTCTCGTGGATTCATAGCCCCAACTCAGGGGTGTATTTATATTGTGAAATGTAACAACAAGGCTAGGGTTGGGAGGAACACCTTTCCTTTACATTGGGTTGCATATTTACATAAGATAATTGTTCTTATATTATGTGTTTAATTGTGTTAAATGTTGATATATATTTGTTGTGCATCTAATTTGAGTTATCTTGGTTAATGGTGTTTGTTGTGAGAAAAAAGTTGTATTTAAATATCTACTTAAGACATTGAATAATGTTGTATGTATTTAGTTTCTACTATGCATGGTAAATAGTATTTATAATTACGTTTTTATTGAGAATGGACATATGAATAAAATTCAATGTCATGTTGTGTGTCGCTTTCCTCATTTAGATTTAGCATCAAAATTTTACTGGTTCATTTTAGCAATGACGTGACCCAACTAGGGGTTGGGTAAATTACAACATTCTCCACACAATAGAAGCACAATGATCAATACTGCAAGAAAAGTGAAAAAATAAATATATACCAAGCTATATACAAGAGATAAACAATAGTTACAAAAGAACTAGCACTTGAGCAATGAAGCTCAAGCATAGTAATTTTTAAGATAGATCCTGTTTCTAGGCTCGAACAACACATTTCCCTCATACTCTTCCAAATTGAAAGCTAATTTCTTCAACACATGCTACATAACATATGGACCGTTCCACATAGGGTTGATCTTGCACGCCCCAAGGGATCCTTGTCCTGGTCATAGACCAAAAAGAGGTCCCCCTCGGAGAAAACTCTTGGATGAACTGATTTATCACAATTAGTCTTGACACGCTTCTTATGTGCCTCATTTTATATAACAACATATCAAATCTGGTCATCAATATGTTCTAAGTAAACAAGGAACTCTTCAAGTTCAATTGTGTCTGGAAGGAGTTTGATAGAAATATTAAGTTAAGGGATTTTACATTCAATAGGAAAAACTGCTTCTACCCCTTCAATGAGTTGAAAAGGCGAGAATCCTGTTGCAGTTTTGACTGAGGTTCGGTATGCCCACAATGTAAAATATAACATCAAGTGCCAATTGGTTTTGTTCTCATTGACAATTCTTTTCAAAATGGTTTTCAAGGATTTATTAACATCTTCAACCTAACCATTTGCTAAGGATAGTAAGGAGACACGTGCTCTTGCCTAAAACTGATTTTTTATGCTATCTCTGACATCATGCGGTTTTGGAAAGTGACTATCGTGATCAATGAAAATATCGTTTGGAACCCCAAACCTAGCAATAACCTAGCTAAACATGAAGAGTCTTGCAGTTTCACCATCATTAGCAAATGTAGGCATGGCCTCTACCCATTTCGTAAAATAGTCAACAACGATTATACTATATTGATGCCCCTATCCAAAACTGGGTGGCATGTCATAAAATAAAACCCCCCACTTTGTGAAGGGGTCGATAGTAATGATGGGAAACATAGGAACAGGATGTGCATGCCTCTTTTTGGAAAATATTTGGCAAGGGTGCCATTTCTTTATTGCTTCAATGCAATACTTAAAGATCATTGGCTAAAAATATCTAACGTGCAAAATCTTTTGGGTTGTTTCCAACCCAGATATATGACCGCCAAATGATCCACTATGTAAATCATTCAAAATTGAATATGCTTCCATATGAGTGAGGAAGCTATAGAGAATTAAATATACCCCTTCATGGTACATAGTGTCACCAATAATGAGGTAATTCTTCTCTAGGTGGCAAATCCTTCATCGTTCATCTCACAAAAAATGCAAAGGGAACTTCAGATTCTAGAGATATAAGATAATATCTCCATACCAAGGATCAAACGAAGAGATGAGAAATATATTCTCATATGGAAACGCATCGATAACTGTGTTATCCTCACTTGTTGTTGGAAACTATGACATATGTTCAACAAAGACTAAATACTTTTTTGATATGGCAGAATAAAAATCCAAATCAAATTCATGAAGTAAGACAATCCACTTGGTGTACTTCTTGGTAATTATTCATCGAGCCAAAATGTATTGAAAAATATTATCATCAATGAAAATGATCGTATTTTGCAATAAAATGTAATGCCGAAGACATTGAACAACATGGAAGGTTGCTAACGCAATCTTCTCAACATGCAAATACTTTAGTTCATGCCCAACCAAAACACGACTCATATAATAGATGACGTGCTCCTTGAGCTCATCATTTTATTGAACTAAAACCATGTTGACAGAAGATTCAACTGCTGCTAGATACAACAAGAAATATTTATTATAATTTGGAGGAGTAAGCAAGGGGGAAGAGACTAGAGATTCCTTCAACACATCAAATGAATGTTGCATTAATTCATCCTAGAAAAAAGGGACCCAATTTTTCAAAAGGAACATAAATCCTTTAGTGATATCGACATAGTTTGGTATAAAACGTTGAAGGATATTTTCCTTTCCTTGTAGGCTCCGAAGTTTACGCATGGGGAGTCGGGGAGGAAACTGTATTATTTACTCAACCTTCAAAGAATCAACTATGATCCCTTTGTTCAAAATAATAAACCTCAAGAGACACCCCTAAGTGACACATAAAATGCACTTGTGAGGATTCAAACAAATTCAATAATGATGAATTCTCTTAAAGAAAAAGCAGAGGTGTAACAAATGTTGCACCCTCTTGAGATAATGAGTTGTAGGATCATCTAGATAGGCCTCCATGATTATTTTTATGTCGTGGAAAACATACATCATGTCCCACTAAAAAGTAGCTCTAGCCTTTTTTAGGCCAAAATGAATTTTTTTGTATGCAAAGGTTCCCGAAGGAAAAATAAAATAAGTCTTATGTTGGTCCTCAGGCCAGATTTGTATCTAGTTGTAACAAAAAAAAACGTCCATAAAATAAAAAAAATCACTTCCTACACATTCATCAATGATTTTATATATAAATGGCATAGGAAAGTTATCTTTAGGACAAGCTTTATTTAAATCATGGAAATCTGTGAAGACTCAAATGGTGCCCTACTTCTTTTCTATTGGAACAGGGTTGGATATCCATTCCATCAACGTGACTGGGTAGATAAAACATACTTTAATCTATTTTTCTACCTCAACTTCAATCATTGTTTCTTTCCTAGGGTTACCCTAAAATTTCCTCATACGACCAGATGAAAAATGTCACATAAATCATTAAAAAGGGTCGTATGTACATGGATTTCTTTTGTAGAATATTCTGCCCCTATAAAACCGTTTTCCACAACATTAGGGGTCTTATATATATTGATCAGAATAGTCTCCAAAGTATTTTCCATGTTCCCTTTGGCATATATTCCATGAGTTGCAAAAGGGTTCAATGGACGATCAACATATCCAACCATGGTTGATCTAAATTATCCTTTCTCTACATGACTCAGCTCAGGAAGGAAATAATACCTATAGCATAATTCTTCCCAAGGCCATTTAAGACCTATCATCACCTCTAAGATCGCCTCGTCTGAAGGGATAAAAATATCCAAGCAATCATGAGATTTGGAAGAATTAAGGACCCATACATGCTCTAAAATGGGATCCACTGCCTACTTCAAGGTAGGAGATGGATATTCATCTACAGTAGTGTGTTGGATGGATTGATAATGTATCTCTACTATAGACAATGGAATTTTTATTCGAGTACATTCCAATCTATCGCTCGAAGTCGTCAAGGAAGGAAGAGTCCACGGATCTTCAAAGTAGGAAGTTTGAAATGATCAAACTTGAAAGATATCAAATTTTAGCATCAACCATCCAAGAACAATAAGAATGAAATTAATGTCCAATGGTGGTTCCAGAAAATAAAAAGTACCCAACAGGGAAGGATACATCCCAACACCCCAATTTCAGTTGCCCACTACGAATTTTCCTTCAATGGAACCGTAGAGACTGTTGGTTAATAGTGACAATCTTCCCTCCATCATGGAAACATATCAGAAAAAGATCTAAGGAAACTAAAACTATCATTTCATATGTCCAACTTCTTCCTAAGAGTAGGTTATAGTCGAGAGGCGCATCAACTACTTCTATTTGGGCACGCATAATTTTTTCTTCTAACTGGATAGGGAAAGAAGGGATAATCCCATGCGGTCTAAAAAAAAAACCATTGAATGTTATAAGCAATGTAGGAGATGGATCTAACTCAGGTGATCCAATAGCTCACCAACATGATAACTACATGAGACATGTCGAAGCGGCTTCATCCACAAAAATGCTAAAAATATTTTTTGAACACGACTTCATGGTATAAACCACTATAATATGAAACACAATGTGATATGGAAGGCGAGGCTTGACGTTAGAAGTGTCAAACATGATGTATAGTGAGTTAGAGGATTCATAAGTCCCTAAAGCAGACAACAAAGCATTTCATTACGATGGGAAACTTTAGAGAAGTTCTAGGGCTGACATAGCAGATGGCATTTGTGTCAAATATTCAACAATAGAATAATTTGAAGCTTCTCTATCATTTAGGTTATGGGATGACCATTTATACACACCTTTCGATATGCGAGGAATTGTGTATGTAGTTGGTTTCTCTATACATAGAGAATTCGATGGTTTTGGTTACTCTTTATCCTTCTTTGAAGACTCAGGATTCCCGTAATCACGAGCTCTGGTTTCTAAATTAAGATCTGAATTCATCATATAGAAATTTGATATTCTGGATTCTTGCATGGGGTACCCTAATTGCCTCCATCAACAGTAGGTGTTGAGGAAGCACCCTACATAAGATTCTAGCCTTGCAGGAATGGGTTAGTCAATACAACATGTTGTTTTTTCATTAACAAGTGTTGGGCTTCCTATTTTTGGGGAAGAGATGAGTCAAGTGATCTCCCTTACAAAGCTTACAAGGTAATTTCACCTTCTTCTTATTTTCCCCTTAGAATTATTACCAACCTTTTTTTATCATTTCCGCCACCACCTTTCTTTCCATTTATTTTTCTCTATGGGTTCCTAAGGACCCTTTGGATTCGTCGACTGCACATTGTGTACATTCAAATATTGGGTAGTGGGGGTGGTCAAACTGGGGGTCTGACCAACTGTAGTTTGTTGAATGAACAACTTTTTCATCTAGTTAGAAACTAGATCTACGACTTTTCTTTGTGATGAACCAATAATACCATCAACACATGGTCCATATTTTTGTTTAGACAAGTCAAGGGTCAATCATGGTGCATCTGGAAAGATCTCATAGAGCATGCTTGACTGAGAGTATATTATATCTAACTACCATGCTATAAATATTTCTTGTTCCCATATAAACACTCCTGAAGTCATGACGTACTTAGACATATAAGGAAGTAATGACTTCAGAAACCATTCCAAAATAAATTAAGTAGCAACCATGGCCTTAATCAAACTCTTTTGTCTCCACCTTAATCATATCAGACATGGAGTTGGAAATGATTGAGAAATACCATAGTCAAATCACCAAAAGTTTTGAATTTTCCCCCCTCTACCTTTATATACCATTTAGCAGCAGCCCTAGTGAGGTTGCATTGGAGTAATAATAATCGAACGGAGTCATCGTTCATCGAATTAGAAGAGAACCACAAATGAAACATTGTTACATGATTTCCTGGGTCTTCACCACTCTTACCTTGAAACATTGGTATATTCGAAGGAAATTTGGTAAGGACCGGAGGCCAACTAGGGTCATGACAAATCATATCATTCATAAACTTTGATAAATATGGCAAATAACAAGTTTCCAGAAAGGGTATCCTAGGCTATGACATGGAGGAATGAACTAAATGGTTCACAAACCTTGATTGATTTACAAGCTAAAAACAAGGCCCTGGATTGAAATTGGCACTAGGTTTCTAGGAAGAGCTCGTAAAATGACCCATATTTTTATAAAAAGTATAATTTCCAGAACTAGTAAAATGAAAACCTGCACTTGTATTCCCTTCAGGAGAATGAAAAGGATTAGAACCCAACAACATCCCTTGTGAGGGAAAAAAACCTAACATTGGATTCCATTGATATTGGAAGGGGTTTTCCCCTGCTAATAGAGCGGATGACGAGAAAGGAACATTCCCAAAATAATCATAGAGAGAGAACAACATGGAATTGATTGGAATGTTGGATGAAAATCCCCTTCCCCCACCACCATAAATACTAGGTCCTGTTGCAGGACCAAATGACTTAAAGAAGCCACCTCCAAGCAAAGGATTCATTATGGAGATATGCCCACCAACATAGGGGAAAACCTTCCAAGGAACTATCTAACTCCCTAGAAAATGAAAATCTTACAAAGTAGCGGATGAACTCCCTGCTCCCGAGCTTGAACCCTAAATGAATTGCTAGGATGGGATTGGAATTGAAATTCCTTCGATCAACTACATTTCAAATAAAAATGCATTAGTGATTGCAGGCATGGGATAAGTAATAGCCATGATAGAAGTGGGTCCAACTGACATTGAAATCGAGCAACTAATCAAAGGAGACGTTGTTTGGGTTGAGGGAAGAGGAGGTGTTGTACCCCCTCCTCTTATCTCTAGAAGAGGAGTATATCAACTCCCACTCTAAGGAATGTTATTATTATGTCCCATGATATGTCGTTGGATCAAAAAAACTTTATTGTTTGCAACCTCAAAATTTTCTACTTTCATAAGGAGTGGATCGTTAGGTCCAGTTAATGGAGTATTCCAAGGTCTAATGAAGCCTTCAACTTCGAGATAAAAAATTCATGTTACCTCTGGTGTAGAAGTGATTTCTCCTAAAGGAAAAAAATTGGGAACAACTTATCTAGAGTCAATAGACTCAAAAGAACTGGCCTAGTCTAGCATTCACCTCTATGGAGGTAGAGGTGGATCCACCCTTTTTGGTGAAAGGCCTTGAAGGCTTTGACAACGGTGAAGCATTTGATCTTCTAATTTGAATAAATGATTCATAGTAGGTCTCAATAGATTCACTAAGGTCCAAACTACAAACATAGAGCACCCAACTAAAATCCTAAAAATGGATAGAAACCAAGAAAACTACCCTTATAAATGATTCCAACCTAAGGAGATGAGGCCTGATCATCCAAAGCACTCACAAAGGAAAATCAGTGGCTAGGAGAAACAATTACCCTAAACTCCAGTTGACAACCCTTCCCATCTCAATTTCCAAGGCTTTGCAGTGACACTCCCCAGGGGTACTTACAGTGGGATCCAGAGTCTGTCTCAGGTACCACGATACACCCCATGCAGTCACCTTGTGTGTCAACCTACTGATAGGACACTAAATTCACTAACTCATAGTTGGTCTCTGGGGGGTACAATCGATATTCATGACATAATGTATGGGAAATATAACTAAGTCAAAATTTCTTCCAGGGGAATTTCCACAAAAGGGCCAGTATCACTTCAAAAAATCTCAAACTAGGTCAAACTTTCCAGAGGAATGTCAACAAAAGGGCCAGTGTCACTTCAAAAAATATCAAACTAAGTATGAATCTTCCATAGGACTGACTCTAAGAGGTATAGTATCACTTTAGGAAAACTTCAATTGAGTATGAAATTCATAAAGGACTGATACCAGATGAGTAAGTGTCACTTCAAGAAAACTTCAACTAGGTTCAAAATTCACAGAGGACTGATGCTATATGAGTCAGTGTCACTTTAGGAAAACCCCAAAATATGCCCAATCTGCTACACTTGGTCAATTTTTGGAGGGTTTATCTCCTCTACTCTTTCTTATGTGACCTCATTTTATATCTTGTGGGAGAGGAGGCTCCCAACTATGCCTATACAAAAATTGGATTTTCACTTCCTAACACAGAATCCTATGTTTCTTTTCATGGCCTTGGGAAGTTAAATCTCCATCCTAATCCAAGGCCTTATCCTAAACTAATTAGTGGACCTTAAAAAGAAAAAGTCTAATGATTTTTAGATTAAGCATTAATTTTAGTTGTCTTTTTTACTCAGGGGAACGAGAATGAAACTCATGATGTTTGTAAGACTTAAGAAGAAAAATATTTAAGAACAATGTTCTTAATAAACACACTTATCCTTCAAATGAGAAGGTTCAATACACTTCTTTTATGATCTTTCCAAAATCAAAGAAAATAATTTTTGTTTGTATGGAATATCTGAGATTACTTTGAAATGAAACCCTAAAATACTCTTTTCTTTTGAATGTCAATGAAAACTACATTGTCACTCTAGGCTAAATGAAAAACAAAGTATAAAGGAAATTTGAAAACAATTCTTTTATTTTTGTAAAAGGCTACTCAAACACAGAACAACAACTTTTCAAAACAAGAAACATGTATAAAAGACCTGAGTGCTAGAAAATGAGTTATTTTCTTGAAAACTTTTAGAGGCAAGAGAACAAGAGAAGAAAAAACCAACAACCAAGATATTTTTTTCTTTTTTCTTAATAAAAGAAATAAAATGAAACTATAGTGGAATTTTGTATTTTCTTTTTATGAACAAAGGAAAGAAGGAAAAAAGGAAGAAAGAAGACAGTCTAAGACCACTGATACACAACAAAGAACTAGAAATATAGTCCAACTACTCAAGACTAACCTTTCAACCCGCCTAAAAACCTTATACAAAAAAATATTAACCAATCAAAGAGTAAGAACTTTTGATCAAATTTTCAAGTTTACAGAGACTTGATATAACATTCAACAACAAAAACCAATTAGAAAAGGTCGAGGAAATATTGAACAACCAACCTATAACTTCCTAAACATTAGAAAATGTACCTAAGAGCAATTTTCCATAAGTGTACGTGACTGTGTACACTACGAATCACATATTTATATGACTAGAACTGAAGAGAAGCACGTATATATGTGGTTCATCCAAAATCAAAGTGCATACACCTTGGGAAAAACACAAAAAAAAGAAGTTGAAAATAAGAAGGAAGCTTCTAGACACTAGAAAATGACTTCTGAGGTAGTAAATGCTCGACAACAAGTCCAAAAAACAAAAACAAAAAAAAAGGGATCACAAGATCCCTTAAACCGGCCAATCTAGGAGAAAAATATCCCTAGTATGGTCACCAATTGTGTTACTAGATTTTCAATCCTATGACCTTGGGTCTATGTCACAATAGATCACAATCATATGTAAGAGACTCAACCTACCCTCCAACATACAAATCAATAAAGAAATGATTACTCATAAGAGATAAATAAAGATCTCGTACCTTGTGTCCAAATGTTCGATGAACATCCTCATTCTATACCTTTGAATTGTGTCAGACCTTTGTCTCTACCAAGCGTGCAAAAGGAACAAAATAGATATTGTAGAAAGGTAGTTATCAAATCAAATTATAAATTGAATATACAAATCTAGATATGTAAAGAGAGTTCAACATATAAAAACTAGTTAAACACAAATGCACATAGATTCGAGGGAAATATAACTCTTTTATTAATAAACATGAATAGGTGAGTTATAACCAAATCCTGACTGACGAAAATGCCTTGAAACCAACCTCCTAATCACCTCCACTGAATCCTTCAAGCATCAACTTAGTAATGGAGTACTTCCTCACACGAACCAAAAGGGATAGGAACACACCCAACGATCATAAAGGAGAGAGGAAGAGATACTGGAAAGTAAATTTCTAGATCAAGGGATACTACTCAGAGATTTAGGGAATACAAAAGCTTTCAAATTGACAACATGTTCTTGCACCAAGGTTGTCTTCCACATATAGACCCCCATAAGTACTTATATACCATCATAAAGAGGTTTATATGGTTAAATTCCATTGTATATGGGAAATTGTATCTTTAGGACTGGGGAAACCCATAAACCCAACCCAAAAGTACAAAATATTTTTACTTTTCACAAAATTAGGAGTGTACATGATTTGCACAATAGAAAATATTGTATGTACATGAATTGCACATCGATGAATAGAATACATCAACAAAAGTATAGGTTTTTGAGATAATTTTTATGAAGGAGAGTGGGATTTATGTTTTCAAGATGAGGAATGGACTAAGCCATCTCACAAATATAATATGGAGTGGAAAATTGTGCTTTAATACCCCCCTATGCCCCTCTCCCTCTCCCTCTCCCCCATCCCTCACTCTNCTCTCTCTCTCTCTCCCCACCTTCTCCCCCTTTCCCTCTATAGCCCCTTTCACTCTCCCCTCTATTACAACCTTATTTTCCACCCTAGGGATACATGGATGACCCATTGATGTTTCACTGCTGAGACACACTTGTATTCCCTGGAGTTACACTAATTTTGAGGGAAGTCATTCTATATCCCATTAGAAGAGTGTGATAGGTCATGGCCTACATAACTGACAACACATGACCAGTTTCTAGTTGGACCATTACATCCTATGACAACCTCTATAGCCTTCTATACTTTGTGAGTTACAAGGATATCAACATTGGTTGAGTTGTTTCTCTCATGATATGAAATTAGGAACTCTAAATACACTATAGTTTCACTAAGTTATAAATATCTAGAAGCATCCCCTAGCCTCCTCCACTAATCTATATAAAGAAGGCATTCCATGGGAAAGTGGAGGAA
>SNQJ01S0156449.1:22307-32643 GCA_010110895.2 Picea sitchensis | reverse complement strand
GTCTCCGGGCCTTTTCTTTGTGGGGGAGGCTTCTTTATTTCTGCTCAAGTGCTCAAAATTACATCTCAGAAATGCCAAATGCCTACAAGACTGATCTGGTCTTGTTGTCCCAGATCTCAAGAACCCTGCAAAAGAAACGACATGCAAAACTGATGCTCCAAGCTCCCAGAAACGATCCGACAGCGTTTCCACCTCAAACGCTTCCCTGCATCAAACTGACTTTGGCTTGGCTTTCCTTCAGCATAAATCTGCTCTGAATGAATGTCTTTGGCCTCAAACAGGCCTGGTTTATATAGGCTAGGAGTTGGTTTCTCATCCCCAACTTCCTCCAAGAATCTGGCCTCCAAAAATGCCCAATATCCCCCAAAAATGGAAGAAATCTACTCAAAATAGGCATTAATAATTAAAAAGAAACCAAATTCATTGAAAAACCCACTTAATATAGTTTATTTGGGCAAAACTCGAGCGCAACCCCCTTTTGGCGCGCGCCCTTGGTCATATAACCGACCATGTGGCCACGAGCCCACGCATGGCACCTCCTTTTCATTAGCTCCCGGTTCGAAGGGCGTAGGCATAGAACCCGGTGCTAACTGTTATACCCGTGGCCCAAAGTGTTAACACACCCGCGCTCAAAGGTATCGGTCCTGGTCCTATGGCGCGACCATAGGACCCGTGGGCTTATGGTTATAACGACGCGTTTTATGTGCAGGGTAACGGTTCCACGGTGCGGTCATGTGGTGGTATATTTGCGCCGAGGGCTGGGGCTAAGCCCCGACCCTTTTTGCCGCCAGCCAAAACGCAAACCAAACTTAAATATAAAATATGCTGATTACAAAACAAGAACCATCCGACGGACTTTCGGTTAGCCCGACTGTTCTAGTCCGTTGCCTGCACGGAGGTCGCGGGTTCGACTCCCGGCGCTACCAAACCAAATTTTATATTGAAACCAACAACCAATGATGCAGCGCCATGTGGCAGCCCGTGACTGGGCCACGTGGCGCTTTAAAAACCAATCAAAACATGCCACGTGTCAACACGTGATTCGTCCACGTCTGCCGCCACGTCGTATCTGCCGTACTGCCACTTGTCCTGCTATCGTACGCCCTGTCAGCCTGCCACGTCACTGGATGACGTCATCCTGCCACGTGTCACCCTGTCAGTGGTGACACGTGTCACCTCAGTACTGGTCCGATCGTACCTCCAAACGGCCAAATCCGCCTGACACGTGTCGCGTCCTGGTGATGCCACGTGTCCTCTGTACGGTCTGCCATGTGTCGCCTTCTGAAGCCGCCACGTCAGCTGTACAGCCCTGCCACGTCAGCTGTACGGACATGACACGTGGACTGTACAGACTGTACAGTCATCCCTT
The DNA here is from genome assembly GCA_010110895.2 of Picea sitchensis. NCBI lineage: Eukaryota > Viridiplantae > Streptophyta > Pinopsida > Pinales > Pinaceae > Picea > Picea sitchensis. The sequence goes on along the minus strand of SNQJ01S0156449.1, from coordinate 31,274 downwards.
TTTTTGCCTGTTTGACTTTTCGGACAGAACGCAATATCTTCTCCATACGAACTCCGTTTGACGAAGTAAATATACCACCGGAATCAGGAAGACGAGACTGACGCAATGGCACCGGTTTTGTCGCATTCCGAGCACTTTCATTTTTGAGCATTTTTCAAGCCCTATCAGGCTTCTGGATCCGATTTCGGATCACCACGAGCGGGGAATAATGAGGGGTTCTTGGGGGTTCACCTTGTAAATAATCCCAAGCCACTTTGTCAGGACTATTTTTGATAAAATTTGAATATGAAAATGTTTCACTCATTTCCCATCTAGCCCAATTCATTTGTTGAGAAAATCCTACTTGGTTGGAATGTCTCCTTCCCATAATTATGGAAGCATGGGGTGGTTACTGAAAAGTGTCTCAACAACAAATGCATGGAATGGGGAAACTACGCCCATGGGAAATTTTGGTTGAACTAGGACTTCCTTGGAAAGAGGAAATCATGATCTTGTGGGTGCACATGAAGGGGTTTGAGAGATAAAATTTTGCACATTGAGAGACACACGAGGAGGAGGGATCTGAGAAAGAACAAGATGTGAACCATTCTTTGTTGTGTTGAACTAGTGAAGAAATACCAACAAATTCAAGCAAGGAATTTGTGTGGGAAACCTCTAGTTCTTTTGGAACTTGAGATAGTTATTTGAGGCCTTATTGAGCACACTAGAAGCACTGAAGGAGGGGATGCTGAAGGGATTGTGGAGCATCGAAATGGAAACTCACACTTGTGTTGTTGTGTTAAGCTAGCAAGAGGGGACATCCAGAATTCAAGGGAGTCATAATATCCTATGAGGAGTTTTCCCTGTAAAAAATACCTTTGGAGAGTATATCATTTTGCCAAAGTTTGTTGAGAGTCACCCAAGTTCACCCTAGTGGTAGCATGGTCTAGCTAGCGAGTGGCCTATTGTAGAAAGCACTAGTACAATTGAGCCTATGGTTGAGTGGAAACATGCTCACCCTTAGTCAGTTTGTTGGTTGCTTCAACATCATAAGTGCTTTCATTATGCTCAAAATTTTTTAACACAGTTTATCTTATTTGTTTTTATCAAATATCCTTGCATTTAGTTATCGAATGTAACGGGTTGTAGTAAATTATATGGGAGGAAAAATTTTGTATGAAAAATTGTCACAGAATTGTAATCGAAGGGTAAATGATGTCTTAAGAATGAAAAGAGCTCCCCGTGTGTGCTTTTCATAAAAAAATTCATTGAAGACAAATTTATAGCCCGTAATTTGATTTATATTGATACGGTACGCTTACCCCTGAGGATTAGGGGTTTAGTTGATGGATAATTAAAGAATTTAATATCTCTATGGTGTTTACTAGAGAAGCATGATTTTATACTTGCGCGATACGATCGTTGTGCATTCAAATGTGGGTATAAGAAGAAATTTGTTTTCATTAAGAATTCATATGAATATGGACACCCTTATTTTGAAAATTTGGATGTGTGGAATAAGACAATCCATTTGTTTGAAAATTTGGATGTGTGGAATAAGACAATCCATTTGTTGTTGGTGTAAATGTTATGAAATCATTTCTTTGTTGCCCCTATATAAGAAATGAGTTGCTATACACTGAGATTTGTTTTTCCTTAGGAGGGACTATGTGATTAATTTGCACGAGCATCCTCCTCGTCATGATAGATTTTATGAAAGTGGTATGGATATATGTGTGTACATCTACTCCTATAATTCAAGATTGTATGTCTAGAATCCTTTGGAAATATAGCCCCTTCATTTGAGTGTAAGTATCCTAGCATGGACTTTATATGTTATTTCTAGGATTGAATAAAGAAAAGTTGAAGCCTTAGGGCCTATTCACTACCTTGTGGTATGAGGAGGTGTTCTTCTCTTACCATGTAAAACAATGTAAGTTAACTTGAAATAAGGAAAATAACGCTGTAACTAGAAAAATTAAAGTAAAATAATACAAAATAACTCAAAAATAGAAAGGAGAGAAGGATAAGGAATGGGAAGTGAAGAGCTATGGATATTGGCCTTTCCCTACCCCTATCTCTCCCTATTTATTTACTCACTCATTTCCAAATGGCTTTTGGCCAAGGAAGAGGAGAGCATTGTAAAAACTTGTAGATTTGCACAAAGAAGAATAATGAGTACCATTGGACTCGTTTTCCCAATTGAGTTCTAGGTAAAAAAATCTAGCGATGTGTTTTCCTCTATATATTAATGAGGAGATGTAGAGTGACTTGGTGCATTTTATTTTATTACTGTGTGAGAGAGGACCTTGAGGACCTTGATAATGTTGATTACTCATGTCAGCTAGTAAACTTTACCGTTACATGTATTGGGAATTCTAACAATCGTTTCCTGGCTTTGGGTATTTTAAGAAACATGCCCTTGCTCCAGGGCATTCCAATGCTTTTATGCTTGCTATATAACCAACCTAGCGTCGATCTTACCCATGCCTCTCGGCATCCATGAAACTGTTGGGAGTCGCTCTCTCTCTGAGGGGGGAGTTTTTATTTCCTAGCTAATGTTTTGAAGTGCTCACGCATAGTATGCTTTGTTGGGCATGTGTAACCATTAAAGGATCGTTTACTTTGCTTTTTGGATGTATCTAACTCTGTTGAGCCATTCCCCGAGCTGTTGGGCACCCCATACCTTGTTTTCTTACCACCCATGGCTTTGTACGAGTATATAACGCTTCCCGCAACCAATCCATAGCTGTTGGGTGCACCATACATTAGTATTTGCTCCTAGAATACTGAGTGCGAACCATATTCATGAAGAGAGACCCCGTGAATTGTTTTTCACTGTCAAACACAACGTGAGAACCCTAGTTCGAGGGAGCTCCCATGCATTCTCTCTTTGTTGGCACGGTTTCCCTTCTTATCGCTTCTACCATGCAATTAGTTTATTTTTTCGTTATCATGTCTGCTATTTAACCTTGACGACTAGAGAGACCATAGTTCTTTTACTTGCTAGATGCAAAGTGCAAAACCCTAGTGTGCACGATATTACGTTCATTGTTGACAAATATAAAAAACCATAACCCTAATTTCTGAGTGGATTAATTGCATAGTGAAAACTTTGAACGTTCCATGGCATCGCCAGGAATCCCACTTGTTGTAAGAGCATTTCAATATCTGTCCATTCGGTCATTTATTACCTTTGCTCAATTCCCCTCATTGGCTCATGATGAAGGCATTGAGTTGAGTGTTCACTTTGATAGTTGGAGCATTCTCTCTCTTGTCCAGACGTCCCATGATTTTTTTGTACATGGAACCCTATGCTAGTCACATGATAATTCTAGCTCATAAAGGAACATGGAGAAGTGGACGCAGAACCAATGAAGGTGTTGCATATAATTTATTTGTGCAAGATATATGGAGTGAAGATTTGTATCATTGGGAAAATAAGACATTCTCTAGGGTAGAGGATTGAGGCTTGGTAGCGAACCTTATGAAAAGCCTCACACATAGAAATGAGGTAGAAAAAGAAAAGACAATTTTGGTTGGTGAAGTTAATGGGTTATGAGCTCCTCGATTACACATCAATATTCATCATTAATCGGATGACAACTACTTTCATATTCTATTTGATGACTCTACTCCACCTTATGTAAAACACATCATGGAGAACAATCAAGGACCTTCTATGCATAATATTCTTCAGTTTTCTTATTTTCGAGTACTAGTGAATGATTTTTTGGCGGCATGACAGATTTGGATCCACATGACTAGTAGGGATGATTTTAAGGATGGAAATTTATTTTAAAATGTAGAAACCTTGGCGAATATTACTAATCCTTCATATGTCAACTATAAATGTTTGGCGATATATTTTTAAAAATATTCAAATTTCTAAGTATTTTATATAGTTTTTTAAAATTTTTGGTGATTTTAAGGTAAAATAATTTTATCCTATAGAGTTTGGGCGAATCATTTTTAAAATAGCGAATCTTGTTTTTGGAAAAACCATGGAAAATTAGCCCATGAGCGAAATTTAGCCCCTAAAATCATCCATAATGACTAGTGTCGATATTTGGAGCAACATTTTTAGTTAGCTATTGAGTTATGATATCTTCAACGTGGAGTTCACATGAGCACTTGGACATGGGACCCAAGTTTACAGTGGCATTTGGACTACTTCAACATGGTGGCTAGGACTCCCACATGAGACCTTGGTTCTCAAGCCTACTTCAGCATTATGGTTTACACCTATCCCTGAGACCTTGGTATATGGTTGTACATCCTCATAACAAGCGTTGAGGAAAAATCTTTCATAAGGGGTATGGAATATAATGTATCTAGGAGGATAATATAGGGTACCTAGGGAGGTACCAAAGGGGAATAATAGTAGAGATGTATTGTTATGTTTGAAGGCCAGTTTTAGTAAATAAGGCCTAGTGTAAACAAAATAAATGTATGAGGGCTTACTAGAAGGTTTTGATTCTATAAGTTCCTCCTCTAGAATGTTCTAGGTGATAGGTATTATTATATAAAGGAGTGTAAACAATGTAATGGGACTACTGAAGAAGTATTGTACTTGGAGCATAACTCATTAGGAGCTTTCCCCCTCGAAGAGGCAAGTGATCGAGAGTGGATCCATTCCTTAAAAAGATCAATTGTATGGTGTTTCCCTACCCTAATGGTTTTCATAATAATAAATGATTTTTTTCCATATTTTTCTGTGTATCTTCTGTGGTGATTATATTTTCATATTTTTGGTACTTAACAAGGACAAGGTAGAGAGGATTGGGGAACTAGAATCAATTTTCCATCAAGCCATAGAAGTAGTAGAATAAATGATTTCTTGTAGACCCCTGCTAGGACATACACTTTGTTCCTTAGAGAACAATGACACAAGTTTCAACTAAGGTATATTGCCAACCATCTCCCTCATGGACTAAAAAATCAAGGGGGATTCACAAAGATTTATCAACAAAGTGATGAAATAGGTAAGGACCAAGTTTGTTAATTTTACACGCATAATTTTGTTATGACACACCGTTATAGGTGGCCACCCAATCCTTATGTGGGGGATGTGCAACTTAGGTAATTTTTCTCTTGTGTTCACAATGAAGAGGAAAGAGATGTATAATTGCAAGAATATAAGGAAGATGAAGAAATAAACCATTTACAGTTTATAGAAAATACAACAAATCTACATGAGGTATTGAACAATCACATAACCCTAACCTCAAACAAAGAAACAATATCAATCTTCAAAGAAAACAAAATAGGGGTAGTTTCCCATTATGAAGCAACAGTTAAGCATTCATTCGAAAGAAATACAGTCTTTACAACATAAGTGGGAAGGGTTACCCCCTACCCTAAAACGTATGGAGCTCCATTATCCATAGAATTTGAGGGTTACACAAAAAAATTAGGAGGATGAAACTCAAATGGATTATGCTGAAATTTAAATACTCTCTACCACTCCACTCTATACCTATAGGAGAGGTGGATGAGAAAAAATAAAGAGGGAAATGGAAGGAAGATGAGAAAACAAAAAGGTATCACAATAGAGGGGTATCCACCCAGATTGTGGCATATCACTTTAGGTAAATGACATGTAGAGAACAAGCAAAATAAATTTGAGCAAGAAAAAATAACTTTTTGAGGTATGATTTTGTTGCATAGGGACATGCAAACCCTCCAAATAGGAAGTAATGATGGGCTTTCATTATGTCTCTTATTTATCTCATCTTATATAAACCTAAAAAATAAGGAAGGGAAATGGATTTCCATCATGAGGGGACAAAATAATGAATCTCCCTCTTCTTCTCTTGTATAAATAAGCTAAACTCGATATAGGAAAGGGATTTTTGCTTTTGAAATTTTGTAAAATCTTTTAAAAATTTAATGAATGAGAAGCCAAGTTATTGCCCAAGCTATTTTGGAGTTTAAATTCAGTTATGAAGCTTTTGTTGTGTAGAACTTCTACTATTTTACTAAGCTTTAGAATGTTGTGATAACATTCTTTTACAATCTAGACTTTTATCATGTATGAGCAATTTATTTTATTTTGTTTTTATCACAATTTGTTTGTCTATAGCCTATATGAATAAAACTTTAATAAACTATTATTTTCAGAAATTCTCATTTGCATCTATTTATAATACAAGTCCTTACCTAAACTACTCATTCAAACAAATAAAAGTTATTTCTAAACCCCCCATCAAAATTTTACAACATGCATAGAGGTAAATTTGATTACAAAAATATAGTTCTTGTGGATGAATTAATTTTCGAGAGGAGGAGAAAGAGAACTAACACTTTCTCATATTTTTGTAATTAAAATGATGATGGGAAGAAGGAGTATTGGCGTTTTTTCACACCTTTGTCATTTGAGTGAGGAGAAGATGGAACATAGGCCCTTTCTCACACTTTTGTAATTTGAATGAGGAGGATAACTAACCCTTTCTCACACTTTATTAATATTTGGAAAGAAGAGAAGGAGCAAAAACCTTTTCTAGTACTTTCTCATACTTGTTATTTTTCTATGTTATGGGTGAGGATCTTGTTACAAACTTAGATTTAATGTTACCAAAAACAATATTGGAAAACGATATATTGGTTACTGGAAACAAACATCTTAAGTATTGGAAACTGAGCTATCAACTATTGTAAACTGATATTTTTAGTATTGGAAATTGACATTCATAATAAATTTATGATTGCATGGATTGAAATTAGTATAAATTTAATGAAATCGGGGTTTTGTGAGTACATAATCATCTGCTAGAAATATTTCTCTCTATAGCCTCTTTCAATGAAGAGAAGAGAAGCAGCTTTACCCATATAATGGGTGCAACCAAAGTAGAATATCCATTTACTTTGAGAAGTATGGACATGCAAAGCTTGAGAATAACTAACAAAAAACGTACAATTGTCCCCCTTACCTTCTGAATTTGAATTGATCTTTAAATCAACACATCTCCTTAAAAAATCTTTAGTTTCTTCTCTAGGTCCTTTTTATTCTACCAACAAGCCTTCTCCATATGTTCCAATTTCCCTTAATAGTGTCAAGTCTTCTACTTTCTCCTTTTCTTAGTTGAAATCTGATCGCCATGCTTCTTCTTATCAATCTAGTGACTTGTAGTCACACTCTTTCTCTTATGGACCTCCTCTATAATTATGTCTACATTTTCCCTTTAGAAAATAAGTCTCTTGCTTGACATAAGTTTTCCATTCATTAGGGAATTTTCCCATGCTGTAATAAATAAACCATAAAAGAGTCAAGGGAATAATCCTTACCATCATCTTTTATGGAGGTCAATATGGCATGGAACATCAAACATAACATGTCATAGGGTGTCTTCAGATACATCTAGATCAATTCTATGAGATGATCGTCTTTCTTGGGAAAATACTTTTTGCATTGACCCAATTTGAACTAAAATTCTTTCACACACACCAAGTAGTCTTCAATTCTTTCAATGAAAGAGGACATAGAAAGATCAACTCTTTCTCAACCTGCATAACTTAATTTTCATTACTTTTATCAAACAATTCCTTCAACTTATTCTAGACAACAATTGGGTAATCAATCACACTTGCATGAAAGCGAATCGCTCTAGAGATATGGGTCATTATGACTTCTAGAACCTCATATTTCTTCCTGTCGATAACAAACTTATGTCCGTCATCCTTCAGATCTTGAATTGTAGTTTTTGTAAACTTCTACAACACTTTACTCTTCAATGAAGTTTCTATACTTTGCACCCACATTCCATAATTGTGGTCATTCAAAACCACAAGCTCTTGCTTCAAATTCATAATGTTGATTCATTGATCTAATCCCATATTCGGTCTGCGAGTTGAAACCCTAAGTCAATCTACTAGAAAAAAATGACTCATCATGAGCACATACAACTGACAAACTCCAGAAGACTTGTAGACAACAAGCTAAATCTCAAACCAGTAGATTTGATACCATGTTGGAGAACTAGAGGATTAGGTAGATTAAAGAACTAGTATTCCAAGAGAGTGGTGGTGTCTAAACATACTATTACAACACTTAAGCACAATCGAGCTTAGTTCTTGACATAAATAGTAGTTTAAGAAACTAAAATATTTCCATACAAAATACCCTACACACATATTCACTACTCATAATTTAGATCAACCCATTCCAAGATGTAACCAACTCCCTTAAAGTGAAGAAGATGAGGTCCAGACAGATTGATGAGGGTGCATAAAAAACTCCTTAATTTCCACCTTGTTCTCCACATGAGTCGACTATTTTGTTCTAACTACCCCACTAATCAAATGCTTAGTCAACCATCTAGTGGGTTCGTTAGTCAACTGCTAAGTCTTACTCTCCTAGTCTATTGACCATGGTCGATTGTCTATTTCTAGAAGATTCAAATGTTGGTTAGTCAACTACTAAGTCTTACTCTCCTAGTCTATTGACCATTGTTGATTGACTATTTCTAGAAGATTCAAATGTGTGATCAATTTGCATAGCCTATCATTCCAACACGGGGCACAATATGGGTTTCATGAGTGGGGTCCTTCATGAGGTTTCATGAAGTCATAAGGATTCACATTGGAAAAAAAAACTATTAATATTGGAAAGAAAGAGACGTAAGGATGAAATTTATTGCAATATCTCAAATTAAAAATTTGAATGGTCTTCAATTTCACCCTCTTTTCTCATATGGTTGATATGGAAATATGAGAAAGCTAGCACTATTGACTATAAGAAAAACAAAAGAAGATAGATTGAGAAGATCAATGTGTAATCTATTTTTTATTTATTATATGCATTCTATTAACTTTTATTATTCACCTTCTTCATCATTAAACATTGTTATTTTATTACTATTCATATATTGTTTATTATATCCATCTTAGTACTTTATTACATTTCACAACCTTCTTGTTGGGTATGTGTTAAATTCTTCCAAAAATTGATTCCATGTAGTGTCTAGTGATATGGGAGCAAAGAGGGTC
>SNQJ01S0156449.1:0-11655 GCA_010110895.2 Picea sitchensis | reverse complement strand
TGAAAACTCATTTGTCCTCTAAATTTGACATGAAGGATCTCGGTGCTTCAAATTTCATTTTGGGCATGGAAATTAAAATAGATCAGAAAAAGATGATACTTTGGTTAAATTAGAGAAAATATGTTGAGACAATATTGCAGAGGTTTAATATGCAGGAATGTAAACCGGTCAAGGTTCCTATTCCTATTGGTGTAAATTTATATGTGGATCAGTGTCCCAAGACACAGGAAGAGGAGGAGGACACGTCTCGTGTTCCATATGCAAGTGTAGTTGGTAGTTTGATGTATGCAATGGTTTGTACTAGATCAAACATTTCACATGCAGTGGGAGTTTTCAGCAGGTATATGTCAAAACCAGGGAAGGAGCATTGAACAACAATAAAAAGGGTTTTTAGGTATTTGCGTGGCACTGCTAGCTATGGATTGTGCTACCAAGGAAGATCGGGATTGTATAGAGTGGTGGATATACATGGATTTGTGGATGCAGACTGGGTTGGAGATTTGGATTGTAGGAGATCTAGAAGTGGGTATGTGTTTAACCTGTTTGGAGGAGAAATAAGTTGGATGACCAAAAGACAGGATGTAGTGGCACTTTCAACTACATAAGTTGAATACATGGCAACCACTCATGCAAGTAAGGAAGCAGTATGGTTACAAATATTGTGTTCAGGTATTGGGTTGGTACATCAAATTATAAGAATAGTTTGGGACATTCATAGTGCAATTTTTCTGGCGAAGAACTTGAGTTATCATTCAAAGATAAAGCATATTGATATCCAATATCACTTTGTGAGAGACATGATTGAAGAAAAGAAGGTATAGCTGATGAAGGTGGACACATTTAATAATGTTGCAGATTCATTAACAAAATCTGTGAGCACTGAAAAGTTCTCTTGGTGTTGAGGATCCATGGGCATTGTTGCCCTTGATTGTTGACTATGTAACCCTGTAACCCCCTGTATGAAAAGAAAACAACAAGTGGGAGAATGTTGGGTATGTGTTATATTCTTTGCACGAGTATTAGTGTCTGTGCATTGCACCGGACGTGCAGGGGTTCTAGGGAAACACCCCCGAGAAAAACATTTATGCCTCGAGAAATGCTTCACATATTCAGGTGGTTTTTCGGCGCATGGCTTTTTGCCGATGGTTTTCTATTTCTGGTTAAGGAATTAGGGTTATTGACTAATCCAGGTCATTTGGTTAGGGTTTTGGATACCGCTGACTCCTATATGTATATTGTATTGTAAACAATGTATCACTATGAATGAATATAGAATATGCTAGTTTTCACGGTTTGGGTTTTCAGGGGAAAAATATCTGTGTAATGTTGTATTTTCCATTATATCTTTTTTGTCCTTTTTCTGAAAATTTATTTGCAGTAAATATTGTGCACGGTTAAATCTACATAGGAGAAGTGGATGAGAAAAAATAAAGAGGGAAATGGAAGGAAGATGAGAAAACAAAAAGGTATCACAATAGAGGGGCATCCACCCAGATTGTGGCATATCACTTTAGGAAAGTGACATGTAGAGAACAAGAATGAAATATTACAATGTAATATGTCACATGACATATTACAATGTAATATGCCATGAGATATTACAATGTAATATGTCACATTGAGCAAGAAAAAATAACTTTTTGAAGTATTATTTTTTTGCATAGGGACATGCAAACCCTCCAAATAAGAAGTAATGATGGGCCTTCATTATGTCTCTTATTTATCCCATCTTATATAAACCTAAAAAATAAGGAAGGGAAATGGATTTCCATCATGAGGGGCCAAAATAATGAATATCCCTCTTCTTCTCTTCTATAAATAAGATAAATAAACTCGGTATAGAAAGGGGATTTTTTCTTTTACAATTTTGTAAAATCTCTTAAAAATTTAATGAATGAGAAGTCACGTTATTTCCCAAGCTATTTTGGAGTCTAAATTTAGTTATGAAGCTTTTGTTGTGTAGAACTTCTACTATTTTACTAAGCTTTGGAATGTTGTAAGAATATTCTTTTACAATGTAGACTTTTATCATGTATGAGAAATCTATTTTATTTTGTTTTTATCACAAATTGTTTGTCTATAGCCTATACTAATAATACTTTAATCAACTATTATTTTCAGAGTTTCTCATTTGCATATATTTATAGTACACGTCCTTACCTAAACTACTCATTCAAACAAATAAAGGTTATTTCTAAACCCCCCATCAAAATTTTACAACATGCATAGAGGTAAATTTGATTACAAAAATAAAGTTGTTTTGGATGAATTAATTTTCGCGAGGAGGAGAAAGAGCACTAGCACTTTCTCATAGTTTTGTAATTATAATGATGAGAGGAAGGAGTACTGGCCTTTTTTCACACCTTTGTCATTTGAGTGCGGAGAAGATGGAACATAGGCCCTTTTTCACACTTTTGTAATTTGAATGAGGAGGATAACTATCTCTTTCTCACACTTTATTAACATTTGGGAGGAAAATTAGGAGCACAAACCCTTTCTAGTACTTTCTCATACTTGTTATTTTTCTATGTTATGGGTGAGGACCCTGTTACAAACTTAGATTTAATGTTACCAAAAAAACTGTTGGAAATTGTTATATTGGTTACTGGAAACCAAAATCTTAAGTACTGGAAATTGAGCTATCAACTATTGGAAACTGATATCTTTAGTAAATTGGAAATTGACCTTCATAATAAATTTATGATGGGATGGATTGAAATTAGTATAAATTTAATGAAATGGGGGTTTTGTGAGTACATAATCATCTACTAGAAATATTTCATTTTACAACCTCTTTCAATGAAGAGAAGAGAAACATATTTGCCCATATAATGGGTGTAACCAAAGTAGAATATCGATTTACTTTGAGAAGTATGGGCATGCAAAGCTTGAGAATAACTAACACAAAACGTAGAATTGTCCCCCTTACCTTCTAAATTTCAATTGATCTTTCAATCAACAAATCTCCAAATTTCTTTAGTTTCTTCTCTAGGTCCTTTTTATTCTACCAACAAGCTTCTCCATATGTTCCAATTTCCCTTAATAGTTTCAAGTCTTCTACTNTCCCCCTTACCTTCTAAATTTCAATTGATCTTTCAATCAACAAATCTCCAAATTTCTTTAGTTTCTTCTCTAGGTCCTTTTTATTCTACCAACAAGCTTCTCCATATGTTCCAATTTCCCTTAATAGTTTCAAGTCTTCTACTTTCGCCTTTTCTTAGTTGAAATCTGGTCACCATGCTTCTTCTTATCAATCTAGTGAATTGTAGTCACACACTTTCTCTTGTGAACCTCATCTATAATTTTGTCAACCTTTTCCCTTTAGAAAATAAGTCTCTTGCTTGACATAAGTTTCCCCTTCATTAGAGAATTTTCCCATGCTCTAATCAATAAACCATAAAAAGTGTCAAAGAATAATCCTTACCATCATCTTTTATGGAGGTCTAGATGGCATGGAACATCAAACATAACACGTCATAGGGTGTCTTCAGATACATCTGGATCAATTCTATGAGATGATCATATTTCTTGGGAAAATATGTTTTGCATTGACCCAATTTGAACTAAAATTCTTTCACACACACCAAGTAGACTTCAATTCTTTTAATGAAAGAGGACCTAGAAAGATCAACTCTTTCTCAACCTGCATAATTTAATTTTCATTAGTTTTATCAAACAAATCATTCGAGTTCTTCTAGAAAACAATTGGGTAATCAATCATGCTTGCATGGAAGCAAATATTTCTAGATATATAGGTCATTATGACTTCCACAACCTCATATTTCTTCCTTCCAATAACAAACTTATGTCGATCATCCTTCAGATCTAGAACTGTAGTTTTTGTAAACTTCTATAACACTTTACTCTTCAATGAAGTTTCTATAACTTGCACCCAAATTCCATAATTGTGGTCATTCAAAACCACAAGCTCTTGCTTCGAATTCATAATGTTGATTCATTGATCTAATCCCAAATTCAGTTTGTGAGTTGAAACCCTAAGTCAATCTACCAGAAAAAAATCGACTCTTCACGAGCACATACAACTGACAACCTCCAAAAGACTTGTAGACAACAAGCTAAATCTCAAACCCGTAGCTTTGATACCATGTTGGAGAACCAGAGGATTAGGTAGATTAAAGAACTAGTATTCCAAGAGAGTGCTGGTGTCTAAACACACTATTACAACACTTAAGCACAATCGAGCTTAGCTCTTGACATAAATAGTAGTTTAAGAAACTAAAATATTTCCATACAAAATACCCTACACACATATTCACTAATAATGTAGATCAACCCATTCCAAGATGTAACCAACTCCCTTAAAGTGAAGAAGATGAGGTCCTCATAGATTGATGAGGGTGCATAACAAACTCATTAATTTCCACCTTGTTCCCCACACGAGTCAATTATTTTGTTCTAACTACTCCATTAATCAAATGCTTAGTCAACTATCTAGTGGGTTCGTTAGTCAACTACTAAGTCTTACTCTCCTAGTCTATTGACCATTGTCGATTGTATGATCAACCTGCATAGCCTATTGTTCCAACACGCGACACCAATATGGGTTTCATGAGTGGGGTCCTTCATGAGGTTTCATGAAGTCATAAGGATTCACATTGGAAAAAACAACTATAAATATTGGAAAGAAATAGACGTAAGGATGAAATTTATTGCAATATCTCAAGTTAAAAATTTGAATGGTCTTCAATTTCACCGTCTTTTCTCATATGGTTGATATGGAAATATGAGAAAGCTAACACTAGTGACTATAAGAAAAAAAGAAGAAGATAGATTGAGAAGATCAATGTGTAATCTATTTGTTATTTATTATATGGATTTTATTAACTTTTATTATTCACCTTCTTCATCATTAAATATTGTTATTTTATTACTATTCATATATTATTTGTTATATCCATCTTAGTACTTTATTACATTTTACAAGCTTCTTGTTGGGTATGTGTTATAGTCTTCCTGTAGTGTTTAGTTATATGGGAGAAAACAGGGCCGGGTATGTGTTATATTCTTTGCAAAATTGATCCCATGTATTGTAGATTGATATAGGAGCAAATGGGGTATGGGGGTGCCCTGAAATGATGAATAGAAGATTAGAGGTGTGACTCTAAATGATGAATAGAAGATTAGAGGTGTGGCTCTAAATAAGTTGTTGGTTTTTCTAATTTGAGTTTCTAGGATAAAAATATGTGTAATGAGTGTGTGTGTCAGTGTATCTTTTCTATTTTATTAAGAATATGTTTGAAATAATTAATTATACAAAGTTAAAATTTACACTTATTTATTGAAACTTATTACTTTTATTACTATTTACCTTATTCATGATTAAAGTTTTTTAAAACAATTTTTTGAATAATATTCCTTAAATTACATGATATATTTAATGAATTGCAAGAAATCAAATTCATTTAAAACATATAGATATACAAGATAATCATATACTGATTCATTTTAGTTAACCAACTTAAATTTATCTTAATTATAAATCTATCAAACTTAAAAATAAATCAAATTCCTTTTATATATATATATATATATATAAAACTTTGATCTTTTATATACTTAATAGAAATCAAATTAAATATATGTTAAAATGACTAAAATAATAATAAAAAGTTAATATAATCCAAAAAAATCTTATTTTTTTTTTAAATATTTACTATTGTGAATCTCAAAATAGACCTTCCAACCTGCTTTTTATCATTCTTCTTCAACTATAATAAATAATAAAAATAACAATAATCATAAAAATAAAACATTCTCTAAAATTATGTCTATAAAATTAATATATATAAATGTAATTAAAAATAAAACATTCTCTAAAATTAATATATGTATATGTATATATATGTAATATGCTTAGTTAGTTATGATAACAGTTTTCAAGCTTACCCAGAAAATCTTTCAAAGTTCTGAATTGCTTTGCAAAAGATCTAGAGGGCAACTCTATGATACAAATTATTTCACAAAACAAATTAATTCACTAAATTTTCTGTAATCCACTGCAATATAGTCTGCCTCCAGTTATTCAAAAGCAGCAAACAGTCATGTGCTCACCTACATCCGACTATTCGTCGGGCTGAACGAGGACTGAGAAACACTCTCAGAAATAAGGAGGGAGCTGCTTTCGTCTGTGAGAGATGGACCGTGCAACATAAGTGGCAAAGGCCTGTCTCGAATTTTAGGAATCTCGGTCTCTCCCTCCAGCATCTTCACGGTTTCCACCATTCGAGGTCTGAACGCCACCATAATATGTGAGCACAAAATACCAACCAAAACAAATCTCTCCATCACGCTCTCCACCCAGATCTGCCTGATTCTCTCGTCTACTATTTCACTGGTCCTCCCTTGTTTCGCCAGCGCCCATACCCAATCTGTGATGAGATAATGGGAAATTGATTGGGAACTCTTTTCGAAGGAAGCTTTAACATCAAGGAAATGGGAGCTTGGGAACCCATTTCCTAAAAGAAAAGCTTTAAATTATAATTATATGAAATTAAAATGTGAATATATTTATTCCATTATTACTAATACATAATGTCTTACAAATATTTTCATTATATTTATTCAAAATATCACTATAAAATTAAGACAAAAGTACAGTTAAATATTATTTCAAAAATTAGTCAAGTAAAAAACTTAATAATACTCACTTTATAGTTGTGGAAATGAAAAACTTGTAATGCATATATGTTTTCCTTCAAGCCCAAACAAAACATGAAGGTATAATAAATCAATACCCTATCCACGCCAAGCATTTGCTCCACTCTTTAGTTGATATTTACCAACCATATCCTTGACTTTTATTGTATCTTCATATTAGAAGAGTAGTATTATTTTGTTTTTTCCAATAAAAAAGAATAATGCTTCAAAATCACAAAGATGTTTAAAGTTTATATATGTAAAGTTTAATTTTAAAAAGATGTTAAAATTGTATATATGTATTTTCAGTTTTGTTTATATTTTTTCATGGAATATTTATGGATATTAAAGTTTTAGTATTGTGTTAAATATATTCATATAATTATTACCACAAATTAAATTAGTAATTTCAATATTGTAGTTGTTGCAAATAAGATTTAAAATGTATCAATATCTTTATACATTGTAATTTAAAGTATCATTGTAATTTAAAATATTTTTTTTATATATTTTTAATATATATTATTGTCTCTCCCAACTTCTAGTTTCCTGTAAATTGGAGGTCCCAAAGTTCTCACGTTTTCGAAACTTGCTCAACATAGAACATAACCCATTAGAATAATAATAAATAAAATATTAAAATAATAATAAAGAATACAAATTAATAATATAAAATAATAATAATATATTAAAATTAAATAATAATAATATTTTTTAATACTTTAATATTATTAATGTATCAAGTGTATAGTGGTATCTAATCTCTTGACCTGGAAACATTTTTTAGAGTGCAAAACTTGAGGAAAGGTTAAAGATTTGCACCTCCATAGATTTGATTCATAGATTTGAAATTATGAAAACCACCATAAATCCATTTTAACCAAGGATCTACTATCAAACTTCCACAGGAATCAAATCTCTAGAAGTGCAAACCTTTAACCTTTTTTCAAATTTTGTACTCTAAGAAAGGTTCCTTTCACTTCACAAATCCAAAATTAAAATAAATTTATACTAGTTAAATATATTAATATTAAAATATTAAAAAATATTAATATATTTTTAATATATTAATATATATTATAATAACTAAAATATTGTTTTCATAATCTACTATTGTATTGTTTTCATGATCTAGACAAATGAAGGTAGAACAAATTCCTATATATATAATTTTTAATAAATTATGTTATATAAACATTTATACACTATCTTAGACACAATAAATATTAAATATTAAAAAATAAAATAAAAAATAGTAAAAAAATTATTATAAGATTCGTTAATGTCCATTGTGTAAATGTAGTGGTAATTGGTAGCCAAGCTTACCACGAATATGTTGTTATAAAATAATATGTATTTATTTATTTAATTTGCACATAAAGACCTTATTTTTTTAAATAATTGTTCTTTATTCCGGTTATGTGCTAGATGGAGACAATATATGGACAGGTGTTTTCTCACATTTCTCTCCTTTTTAATTATATGTATGTACAAGACACATGTCTAAATTGTTGGTGTGTCAAAATAGTTTTCAATTATTCAATACGACCACAGTCTCTATCTTTTTTTAAAAGGTAGTTCCTCTCATTGGTGATTTACCAAACAAAGTAGTTGTTGTCTTTTTATTTTCAACGATTATTCACAAGGCCATGGCCTCTAACATGTTTTGGTTAGTTCCTTTCCATTTCCCTTGTACTTGTAAGGAACTTTTTTTACTTGAATTAAAGGTAGTTCCTCTCCATCGGTGATTTACCACTCAAAGTAGTTGTCTTTTTATTTTCAACAATTATTTAGAAGGCCATGGCCTCTAACCTGTTTGGGTAGTTCCTTTCCATTTCCCTAGTTCCATTGCATTTCCCTTGTACTTGTAGGGAACATTTTTGAATTGAATTATGCCACAATATTTTCAAATAATTCACAACACAATATTTCGAATAATTAACAACATCATAGTCTATACCAAGGATTTTGTTCAAACTTCAAACTTACAATTTGATTTCAGGGTTTATCTTTTGAGCATAGAGGAATTTGCTCAAATCTTTACTTTAATTTTAGTTATAAGGATTTATTGATTCACTATGTGTTATATTGTTTTTTTTTGATTGGTTATGAAGTTTGTTATTTTTTAAAATTTTCTTTTTTAGATTTTTTTAATAAGTGAATTAAGTTGGGTTGTTTCATACATCATAAAAGTAAAGTATCTTTCGCTCCAAGGATTTAGACATAAGAATAAAATACTATACTTAAACATAACTTGTTTATATATGATATAATGTAATATTATGTTTGTTATTATATTTATTAAAGGCTTTGTAATGACATTCAACACCAAGGATTTAATCTACAAAGACTTTGCAAATGTGTTCAATACTAAGGGTTTTGATTTTTAGTATTCATGGTTACCTATGATCCCAAACCCATAGATAGTTGTGTCCCTTTGTAAAGACTTTGCTATGGACTCCAATAGCTTCAAGGATTTCAAGTGTCCTTACCTACCTATGGTTATATGAATGTAGATGCATCACTTTGCAAAGACTTCACAAATACTTAGACCATGCTCACAAGAAATTTAGAGGGTTTCATGGGTTTTCTTTACCAGAGGTACATTCGAATTGCAATGCATGTGCTTTTGATTATGGACAAGAAAAAAAGTCACTAGATATTAGAAAAAAAGCCCCGATGTAACATATGAACCAATATAGTCTCTTAGATGAGGCCCAAAACAAATTTGATTAGATCCTTACTCTCACTATTGAGAACATTATCAAATGTATCCTTTCCCTTCTTATCTCCAAATTTGGCATGGCCAAGTTCATCCAACATGTCCTTTTTTCCATTCAACAATGACACATCAAGTATCATGATAGTGCTAAAACAATGGGCTCTTTGTAATGTCACAATTTTGACCCTTTGGAATGATATGGATTTAATTATAAATATGTTTAATTTTTTTGCATAGATACCTTCATTTTCATGCTTTATTCACACCATGAGTTAAATATGCTATTGTGATTTTGAATATTTGTAAATGTTAACATTGAAATTAATGAAATATCCAACACTAGTTGACTGAGAGTGAATACCTAAAGGGGCTATGATACCATGAGAATGGAAAGGTAACAAGATCTGAGGTGATGCTTAAATGCCTAACTAACTACCTCAACAAAATGAGGGAAACAAAACAGAGGTACCACATGTAGAGGTACAATATGCAAAGATACAATATGCAGAGGTACCACATTAATCAACTTGGTGATATCCTTGGTGAAATGCAAGAAATAGATAACGATGATGAACTTGAAAAACCAAAGAAAAAAAATTGAAGGTTGATGATTCTCAAAATGTTCCTAAACCAACTAAATAAATATTGAATGTATATAGCACAAAAGAGTGGAGTACAAATGGTATCACTTCCAAAATCATATGATTTTTTATGTGTTTCATCTTATCCAAGTTCATTGTAGCTTGCATTGGAAGGCCTACGATCACATATGACTGCTGGTTATGGAGCCTAATTATCTTCCAGATTCAGAGGTCCTTATTTTCAGCCATGTTTATACCCCATGAAGTATTTACGCCCCAGAAGTATGTACACTCTTTCCACGTGGGGGAGTGCAGAGGAGGGGTACGCCCTCTGCAGGGTCCGGGGGGTCTGGGGGGCAAGCGGGCCCCCAGAGGAAAAAATGTCTTGTAAATGTATATTGTAATTTCATTATAAATCTGGATCGTTCATTATAAGGTCGCAGATCTAACGGTAGAGATTATGTTAGGGTTTTTTTCCCTAGAAGGCAACCCTCTTTTATGAGGGAAATGTATTGCGGCTATGGTGGATGGCGAATATTGTATTTTGAGAGAGTAGACTGTGATAATAATAAAGGAAGGACCTGGCAATTTCTCTGGTGGACGTAGCCCACACTGGGTGAACCACGTAAATCTGTGTCTCTCTTGTATTGTGTATCTTCTTTATTTTGTTTCCGCATTTGTTGTATTTTATTGCTCCGCGGTCCTGTTTTTATAACAACTGGTATCAGAGCGAAAGGTAACTCACAGGAAAAGAGGGTTCCTAGTTCGAGTGGGAGCAATGTCGGAAGATGAAAAGTTTACAGTCGATAAATTTAACGGCCAAAACTACCAGTTATGGAAGATGTAGATGGAAGATTACTTATATCAAAAGGATCTATTCCTACCATTGGGCGGAGTAGAAAAGAAGTCGATGGACATAAAGGACGAAGAATGGGAGATTCTTGACAGAAAGGCTCTAGGAATGATACAGCTGAGCCTGGCAACATCGGTGGCTTTCAATATTTCCAAAGAAAAGACAACGAGGGGTTTGATTGACGCATTGGCCAAATTGTATGAAAAACCCTCGGCATCCAATAAGGTATTTCTAATGAAGAGATTATTTAATATGAATATGTCAAAAGGTGGGTCTGTTGCAGATCATTTAAATGAATTTTATACGGTTACTAATCAACTAAGTTCTGTAAAAGTGTACTTTGATGATGAGGTTAGGGATCTTCTAATCTTGTGCTCATTGCCAGAAAGATGGAACAACTTGGTCATGGTTGTAAGTAACTCTATCTCTGGTTCAAATACTTTAAAATTTGATGATGTTGTTGGTGTTATCCTTAGTGAGGAAATGCGATGGAAAAGCACAAGTGAGACATCAGGTAATGCGTTGAACATGGAGAACAGGGAAAGGAAAAATGATAGAGGAAAGGGCTTAGGGAATCGCGGGAATTCTAGGAAGGGCAGATCCAAATCCAAACTTGGAAAGATAGAGTGCTGGAATTGTGGGAAGAAAGGACATTTGAAGAAAGATTGCAGAGCTCCAAAGAAACAAAGAGATGGGCAACAGGAGAGAAATCAGGAAGCAAATGTAACAGGTGATGTGTTGCAAGATGCTTTGATTCTTTATGTAGATAATATTTCTGAGTCTTGGGTAGTAGATTCAAGAGCTTCATTTCATGCCACACCCCATAGGAAACATTTTCTAGA
>SNQJ01S0156448.1:19874-34640 GCA_010110895.2 Picea sitchensis | reverse complement strand
TGAAAAAAAAAAATTTAAAATTTAAACATCCTCTCATTTCTTTAATTTTGTAATAAAAAAATAATTTATAATTATTGATAGTTTCTAATAATTTTTTTATCCTCTACCATAAAAAAAATTGTGTCAATAATAAAATAATCAAATTCTTTCCTACAATTTAGAAATCCCCTATTTTCATTATTTATCATTATACTAAACATATAATAAAAAAATTAAATCCCTTGTCACCTAGTATTTACTTTCACATATGAAAGGCAATATTCTTTTTTCCCATTAGGTTTTAGGTCTTCTCCAACACTATACTTTCACATATGAAAGGCAATATTCTTTTTTCCCATTAGGTTTTAGGTCTTCTCCAACACTATTGTCACAATGAAACTCTAAATTTTATTCTTAATCTAGCAATACTAATTTTTCTTACTATACTATAGTAACTTTTTAATTAGGAAATAATAATGTTTTTATAATACATTAATTTTCTTTTAATTTTCATTTTTTTTCTTATATAATATTTTCTCTAATTTAATTGTGATAATGCTTTTAATACTATCTATATTTTGCAAAGTACTCTTCATTTTATCTTCCAATAATTTAGCCTAAATCAATATCATTATACCCTTTTTCTTAAACTTTGAATGATCTTTTATGAAATTAGAAGATTGCTAAGAAATTTTTCCTCCTTTATGTTAATCATCTTATTCTTATACATTAAATACATAATCAAATTTTCATTCAAAAATAAGTGGAAGTCTAAGCATATAGGGGCTTCCACAGTGCAAGATATCATGAGAATTATTGGTGAGTTGCCACTAATACTCATGGATATGGGTCATAGATTAATGACTTACACTACACAGTTAATCCAGAAAATAATATCTAAGTGGAAGTCTAGTTTATAAAAGAAAGATTGGAAAAGAAATAAAAAAAAAATAAAGTTTATTTCTTTTAGGTGTGAAATGCTAGATTTTTCTCCTAATTATGTTTAGAAATGGTTAATGTACATAAATATGTTTGTTAAAATAAAATTTAAATTGAAAAAAACTAAAATTGTGTATAAATATCTTTGATAAAGTTTTATTTCCTAAATCATCTTCCCAAGAAGTTAAATTGGAACTGGGACTGTTAGGAACTGGGACTATTGGTACTATATGATCTCATGTATGAAACTAAGGTTAGATATTTTAGAAACCGTATGATAGAGTAGAAGTAGTCTGATTGAGAAACTAGCTTTTTGAAGGATACTATTTAGGTTGAAAAGACCTTTTCATTATGAAATAAGATTTAAAACTATTTATAATTAATTAAAAGTTCATCTTCTTTTGATATAAAAAATAAATTAACTATCCAAGAGTTAAATTATTTTAAGTGACATAGTTTTAGTAACCCTTCATAATTATCCTCATTCTGAATTAACAACTATATTAATATACATTTTGTCACAAATANATGTCTTCAATCTAATGAAAAAATACATGTTGATGTTTGTGCCCTTCGTTCGAAAAATATGTGTGTTTATTTTTAATAATTTCATAAGACATTGTTTATTAGTTTTGTTCTAATGGTTATGATACCGAGGATGGTTATGTTATTTACCTGGAATTTAAGAGCTTATTCGATAATATAAAATTTTAAATTATAAGTTAATTGCTTTGCCAAATTTCACAGAAAGGAAATATCCATTTAAATATATATCATTGATTGTTGAATTGATATTTAAATCCTTCCCACAAATCCATTTAAATTGATATCATTGGTTGTTGAATTGATATTTAAATCCTTCATATGGGAATCAATGTATTTTTGATGAACCAGCTTTTACATGGTTATGTGATAACAATTTCATTTAACAGATTGACGATATTGGAGAAACATACAGTGGGCTATGCTTATATCCCACAAGTCCTTCAGAGGCACTGGGAATAGTTTCAGCATTGGCTCTTTTAGTGGCAGAAGTGATTGTAAATGCTGCAGCCGGTTGCGTTTGTTGTTGTGGTGGTTTTTACCAATAAAGCTGCAAGAAGGCAATCGCCATTATCTGTCTTGTTGTTTCCTGGTATTTAAACAATTCTTCTCGCTATTTTAAAAATTGCTTATCAAAATGTTCTGAAATTGTTATATGTTTCAGAATTCCGAACATTGATTTTTTTAAACATTACTGAAAACAATCCTCATCACAAAAATCTCATTAAACATATTTTAGAATTATTTAATATTTTAAATTTTTTCTATAAATTCTGTTAACTATGGTTTCATAAATACACATATTCTTCTTCTAAATCAAAGATCAGTAGTTAAATTCTGTTTCTTTAGAGATATATTTTTTTCCAGTAATTTAAAGAGTCTGTGCAGACAAATAGATGGAAAACCCTTCTATCCAAATTTTGCTGAGTTTGAGGCACAGAAATTGATGAAATGTTTTTTTTTTTCTCTGAAACTGGTCTTTTTGGATAACAATGAATAGGCTGTTTTGATGTCAATTTATTTTATTGTCTTTTTATCATTTTATCATTTGTAGTATCCATTTTCCTCTACATATAGGTTCAAAGCCATTACAACATATTCATTATGAGTTTTATTCATATCATTATCAGAATTGAATTAGAAATGAAAAAATAACAATCATTCCTCACAATTATCCAAATTACACAATAAATTATTATATATTTTCATGATATTATTAATTTTTACAATAGCTGTTTTGATGTCAATTTATTTTATTGTCCTTTTATCATTTTATCATTTGTAGTATCCACTTTCCTCTACATATAAGTTAGAAGCCATTACAACATACTCATTATGAGTTTTATTCATGTTATTATCAGAATTAAATTAGAAATGAAAAAATAACAATCATTCCTTACAATTATCCAAATTACACAATAAATTATTATATATTTTCACAATATTATTAATTTTTACTATATAATTTGTATTTTACTTTATCCATTAAATATAATTCTTTGTCACTTTACAGGATTACCTTTGTATTGGCCTTTATTATTCTTATGGTTGGAGCTGTTCAGAGTGGTCAACATAAAACATCAACAGACGACTTTGGTACTATTTATTGTACCTATGTAAAATCTGGAATTTTTGCTGGAGGAGCAGTGTTGGCCATACCAGCTGTCATTTGTGGCATAATTTACTATATTCTAACATCTGAAGCGAAGAAGTCGATTAAAGAGGGACCAACTCAGAATCAAAATATTGCTATGGCACAACCATACTCTGGGCAACCATATTCTGGACAGCCCTAGTATCCCTATCTTCTGGCTTGCCCTTCAGGCAGTTACATTTGGTTGGGCTTGATAAGTACAAGTTCTTTTGTTATTTTTTATTTTAAGCTTGTTTCCCTAATATGCTTTGATTCACTAATTCGCGCTTTGATTCACTATTTCGCATCTTGAATAGTTAATTAGTTCTCAGAAAAAAGGAAATATTAATGAGGCCCCCGAAATATTAAGTTGCGTTACTATTAAAAAAATTCACATTTGGGATATTGGTAAAGTGTCCATTTAAAAAATGGACATGGAAATTTGGCATATTGGAAGAATGATGAATAAAATTGAAAGTCTGCAAAAGAATATTGATTTAAGTAAATGTTGATACAAATGGGAAAACATATTGTTTTTTTTAATGGTTTTTGTTTCTAAAAATATTTTTATAGTCTAGTATAAAGCCCTCTAGTATGAAGGAGAAGTGTAATTTATTCGGTGCTCAATGTACTTGACACATGAAATTTAAAAAATATATATATTTCAATGTCAACCAAAAATAAAATATTGTAAGACTCACTTTAAATAAAATAATTATATATCAATTATCAGTTTGAGTAAAATAATTCTGTATCAACTTTAGAGATAGAAAGTTAAAGTAATTGAAATTAAAAAAATGGTTATTCCACCGATAATTCTATATCAACTTTGTACTTCTTAGCAGGGTACAAATTTGAAGGGTACTCCTACCCGTCAAGTAAATTTTTTATGACTAGTTTCCAATTGCAATTTAATACCTGAAGTTCTAAATCCTTGATCTTTTCTTTCCTCTCAACCTTCACTTTTCAACTTGCAATCTATACTATAATATTTGTAACTTATGCAATGTGTTATGCATGCAACTTGCAAGTTGCAACCTCCATCTGCTTTAGAATTTGTAATCGATACTATGCATGGTTTTCTTTATAATTTATAACATGCGTTATGTATCATTTACACACAAATCAACATTCAAAATTAGAAAATTGTTATTATATTATAATATATATTGTTATTATTATAATATATATTGTTATTATATTATATTATATATTATAATACATATTGTTATTGTTATTGTTATTATCTCTTTATATATGGCTACAGGAAAATTTAACCACTATGATGAAGATGCCTAATTATTTCAATTCTTTAATATGGAGTTGACATGTAACATTTATAAAAATATTAATAAGAAAAAAATTTCAATGTGATCTATAAATAAAATATTTCAACTTCCATGAAGTAAAATATTTTAATACATATACATAGGTGACACAAACATATATATATATATAAAGAACTATCATAGATCCATCTTAACTGTGAATCTATCATGAGCAAAGAG
Source organism: Picea sitchensis (assembly GCA_010110895.2). NCBI lineage: Eukaryota > Viridiplantae > Streptophyta > Pinopsida > Pinales > Pinaceae > Picea > Picea sitchensis. The sequence goes on along the minus strand of SNQJ01S0156448.1, from coordinate 30,038 downwards.
AAAAAAATTTACACCGCAAGGGATTTGATACTTCTCTACACATGATGGATCAAGGTTAATATATGTAATTGATTTAAAAAATTAATTAGAATTTAATTATTTTTTGAATTTTAGTATTTCAAAATATATTATGAATCTCATATATAAATACTTGTTTTATTTTTTAATTATAATTTTTAATAAATATCAAAATTATATTGTTAAATGAATTAGGTGTTTTAGTTATTAATTTTAAAGTATAATTAGAGTAACTATTTATTAATCTAGTGATTTTTAATGGAAAAATATAAGAAAATAATCAACTACTCTTTTCATTAATTTCATGTTTTTTTATAATGGAATAATACAAGAAAATAATCAAGTAGTAATAAATGATTAAATTCACATTATAAATGATGATGATGATGATGATGAAGATTAACATCCATTGAGATCAATTTATCACACCTTAAGAAGGTAAGAGCTTACTTCAATTTATTTAAAATTGTATTTCTATGCTCAAAAAACATTCAGAGAAGCTTTCCAAGATCACCATAGTTTTGATAACTTAGGAGGTTAGGAAGGTGTTAATGTGGAAAATATTTTTAAATTGGGATCTAATATGGGTATAGGCAGGGCAATCCAAGGCGAATTATTTTTCATCTTCTACATGCTTAGTGTCACAAAGGTGATAGATTCTCTCGTGCCATGGTGTTTTGAGAGTTTTCCAACACTCATTTTCACTATGTAGCTCAGAGAATTTGTTCTTATTTTAGCAATGTTGATTTTCTTCTTTGCACTTCGCAAAAATGAGAGGCAATTATCTCCATGATGAATTTTTCTTGTATTCCCCAATATTTTAGTCAAGATTTGACATATTTATGCCATCCCCCCTTGAACTGCTAGTGGTTTGGAGAGAAGTTTGTAACATCCCGCTCTTGCGTGCACTGAGAAGACTTATTCTTTGAGGATACTTGCGTGCAAGTGATCCAATTCTTTATAAAATTGGTTGTTATGATTATGATTATGAGATATTGTGGATTTGATGATATGCTATTTTGTTGCATTTACATCGACATGTGCTATTGACTGAGTTCTCCTGAGTGTGCAGGACTCTGGACATTGAGGATGTGGGGGCATCGATGAAACCCCTTGGACTCTAGAATGAGTCAAGGAGTGGAATGTTAGGGTTTAAATGTTGTTGATGTGACATATGTACATATGATTAGATATTATGATGTTGATTGTTTTGCTGGCATGATTCATTGATGGATTCAAGATAACGATAGCTTTCCGACTAGCCTCACATTTGGAGTAAAGGGATCATGCATGAAAACCATAGACATTGAGGGAGAGGTGTGGCAACAATCCTACCACAACCTACTAGCACTCCCACCATGGCTCGAACTGTAGTTTAACGATTACCTAGTTCGAGAGACCTGCGATGTCGTGAGAGCAGACTGTGACAGTTGCTCACGATGATTCTAAGGGCCGCCCAATAAGGCAGGGTCCTTATTCCTTAGAGGCCCTTAGCCTCCTACAAGATCACCTGACGGAGTATTGACTCTAGGGTCTGACGTCTATAAAATTTAGTCAAGAGGCGAGTGGCACCCTTGGAGCACAAAGTGAATCTTGAAGGGCATGTCACACAAATAAAATGAAAAGAGGCGAGTGGCACCCTTGGAGCATGTAGTGCGTCTTGAAGGGCACATCACACATTTAAAATGGAAAGAGGTGAGTGGCACCCTTGGAGCACATAGTGCGTCCTGAAGGGCACGTCACGATTTTAACTAGTAAGTGAATAAACCTAGTGCCTAGAAAAATTTGCCTCCTTAGGACCTGGTCGGCCTTAAAATGAATAATGTGATAAGTAAAGTTTAATAACAATTTGTTCCCTTAAAAATTGTCGCCCAACCTAGTGAAATTAAAACCTAGGTCTAAGTAGAACTTGTGGATAAAGAAAAATTGAATAAACATGTAACAAGAAGGGGGGTAAGAAATTTAAACTTTAATTATTAAAGTAACAATTATAACAGAGGATTCAATTTATTAAAAAGGGGTAAATGGTTGTTTTTATCTACACTTGCTAAATTGATTTTTAGTTAAAAATGAAAAAGGGGGAAACTTAAAAGAAAAGGAAACTTAAAGAAAAAAGAGAATGTCCAACTTAGTAAGGAATCTAGCCTTTGGGACTTTCTATTTATGAACTCAACTAGGAATTAAGTAAGGCATAAGTCATTTAAGAATTGTAAGGAAATATTGGGACACCGAGTAGCGTTTTTAGGAACACTTTTAGGTGGATGAGGGAAATAAGAATATTTAATTAATTAATAAAATTAGTTTTCTGGTGCAACTAGGGGATCTGACGACATGTGTACGAGGGAGGTTTTTCCTAATTAAATAAATGAAAAAAAGAATATAATGAGGGTTTGGGAAACTAATGACTAAGAAACTATATAAAAATGATGGAAAATGAGGAGTATGGATCACATCTGGCTTGCGTAACATTACCCTGTTGAAATTTTATCTCGACTGAACTTTTTCTTGTGGGAGTCGGGATACCCAACTCGGGTAACAAGTGGTAGCTCGACCTTGCGAGGCGAGATGGGTGCTATCATTATTTGGTATTGTGTGCATGGCCTCTTTGCGGCTCGGGGGGCTTAGGGGGAATAAAAATACCTCTAGCATTGGCTGGGAGGTACCGATGAGGTCACATCGGTTGGCAAGCGAGATATGGATGGAGCGTGCGTGGGACAACGACTTCATAGCATTTTCATTTGGCTACGGTACGCATGTGTATATTTTTATTGAATAGTAGTTAAATTATGTTCTTACGCCTTCAGTTAAGGTACTTCTATGGTGTTAAAGTTTAGGTTTTATTCAGTGTAACACTATCCAGAGATTTCATTTTTAGCTTTCAGCGATTTTGTCTTGATCAACCCGACGTTTTATGATTAGAGAATTCAAAGTCATACCAACGTATGCTCAACTATTGCCGATTTGATTTCCAATGGCGATCCCAAACTCTGAATGCAAATGAATTCTCTACATTTCTTTTATTGTTTCTAATACAAAGAAAAATTGTGGTTTATCTTATGTTCCTTATCCTTTAAGTTATTAGTCCATGCACGGCGGTGAAGCCAAGAGTCGAATCGACTATTTTTCACTCCATTATTAAATATTTAGATTCAAATGCCCTACTTTCACATGCATGTATAATAACTATAGGATCCTTTCTCTGCCCAAAAAGGGATTCTCTCTTCTTTCCTGTGCATGTATAATAACTATAGGATCCTTTCTCTGCCCAAAAAGGGATTCTCTCTTGAGCATTTATTGCCTTCATTGCTCTGTGATTTTTGTGTTTTTACTTTCTGCATTTTTTTTTATTGCCCAACAATTCTTTTGCTCATACAAAAACAATTCCTCCTGATTGCTCAGTCATATTTTCTTTTTATTCCTAAACACATCTATCATAAGAAGTTTGAATTTTTATGCTTTAATCTGTTCTAGGAGCCAAATCAATGGTTAAACTCTAGCAACGACTAATATCTATCATCTCATTTATTTAAGTGGATCCTTGCTGGAAATCTTTGTTAATAAGGGTTTTACTTCTGAAGTATTAGCTGATCCTTGATATATGAACTTTACGCTTCATTCTCTTGCTCACAGTTGGTTGCAATGCATGGATATGGGTATATAACTTTACATTTGACTCATGTTTTAAAAGGTTGATTGCTACAAATTACTCTTAGATGGGCCACCTTGAAGGTTTAACGTTTTGAGAGGGTTTCAGATCTCGTTTTTGTAAATCTGAAGTTGTATTCTTGACTGGATGTCTGGAATTTAATCACTGATATAATACAGATACAGGATTTCAGATTCTTAATCATCCTTTAAGATTGGCGAACCAACTTGTCACAGTCAAGTTGAGAGGCTTCTTGGTCAGTTCTTTACCTCAAAAAATTGAGTTATCAACAACGATTTAACGCAGTATTTTACGCAGGGAATTACACGGTATTTACATAGTAGGATCCATATTTTCACAGTATTTGCACAGTATGATTTGTAGTTACATAGTATGATCCGTATTTTACACCATATTTACACAATACTCCCACAACAATTTTACACCTTATTTTACACAGTATGATCCATGCTCTGGTAAAGTATTTCCCGAGATTGATTTAGAGTTGAAGCTATTTGGTTCTTGAAAGGAATATAGCTGTCGACGATTGTTATAATCTTTTGCATTCATTGATCCCCGATTCTCCAACATTACGTATCTATGATCATTCCTTTTGAGCGCATGATCTAATATTATTTATGGTCACAACCTAAGGACAATCTAGCACACACTTACGATAATGTTTTATGGGGATCTCTCATGTGTCACACTGTTTCACAAAAATATTCAATATCAGTTTCTGTAAGTCGTTAACCATGAAAATCAATTGATATTCTGTTATTCCTTATATTTTATGCATTGTATATTCCGTAAGCTAATCGTTGATATCCTTATACTTACTTCGTTGACAAATCATTGTTGTATTCTTTATATATTCTGCACACAATTTTTGTATGACAAATCGTAGATATTAGTTATATAATYCGTAAGACAATTCATTGTTATCCTTATATATTCTGTKTTGACAATCATGGTTATTCTTTTTATATTTTTATATTCGGTATGAAAAGTCTGTAGTAAATATTCTTATATATTCAAATTTCTAAATAAACATAAATATACAAAAACTTCTTGAAAAGGATACRACAATCACGCCTAGAACATACAACCATTACTTCAAGAATAAAAAAATGAGAACGTGGCCTTGCTGTAAATGTCCCTTCGATTTTTCTTAGACTTTGACAACGCTGAGTGTCAAAGAAACATATTTTATTATCTAGCTGTTGACAACGCAAAGTTTGTTCGAGGACTGGCAGGAACACTCTAAATTTTTCGTATTTAATAGTTTCTTTATAGCCATGATGCCGACAATATTTATGCTGGTGAATTCCACCTTGCCTGTGGCAGTTTCCATTTGGATTCAGCTGTAACAGATTGTTCACTATGTAATCTGGCGTAGTGTTGACAACGGTGATTACATAGCCATCAACCCATTCAAAATGTTATTTATCAGTCTTTTAACTTTTGCATCAATAAATTATTTGTTTTTATATACCAAATGTTTTATAGATCAACCCTTGACTTTAGCAACAATAAATCAATTGTTTTTATATAGTAATTGTTATTTATCAGTCTTATATATCAGTTTTTATCTTTTGCCACAATAGATTAAATGCTTCAATGGTTATAGCTGCAATGGTAATGGATTAATTGCTTAATTGCAATGGCAATAGATTAGTTTCTTAATTGAAATGGTATTAGATTAATTGATTAATTGCAATGGTAATAGTTCCCTCATTTGCACTTAGTCATAATGGTTTAACAACTACTGATTTATGGTTTATTTGTGTAATAGTTTAATGGCTTGCACAAGATTATTGGTTGAGGGTTTAATAATTTTATTAGCTAAATTGTTTAATAGTTAAACAATAAATTGGTTAACATGCGCCTTGTGCCTTAGTTGAACTGTAAATGGTGGTTGGTCATGGTTGTTACACCACATATGATTGCCTTGTAAGAAAACAAGAAATCCTCCGGTTAGTTGCACAATTTAAATTCGAATGATGTCACCTTGCGTCTTGTTGACTTGTGATTGGGTGCTTGGGTATAGTCTTCATGTATTTTTGACAGATAATTCGGTCTCCTAGAGCGTGGGATTTTGCTAGGGTTAAAGGTCTAGATAAGTTATATTGCGCCATGGTTACTGTCACGCCTATTGCCTTGTGACAACATCATTCCTGATGAGGGGATCATTGCGTGCCTGATTGATAATGCGAATGATAACCTGTCCAGAGTCTTTGGCTTCCTGATGTGTGTGTATTGTTTGTTGTTGTCTGTTGCATGAATTGTGTAAGTGGCGTTCGTTGTCGAGTCGTGTTGATTAATTGTTGTTGTTGTTACTTTCCTTCTTTTTTTAAAAATAAATTTTCACTTACTTTGCGTCGCATGCAGTCGTAACGATGGGGTCGTTACAAATATTGTCATCGATGTTGTTCATCTTGTTATTGTACTCAATGGGATAAAATATTTCTTCTATGAGGATATGATAGGGTGTATTGCCCTTAATTTCAAGATTATAAGTTATGGAATTCTTTTCGACCTGTTCTATATTTCTCCACGATTCTCTAGATATACTACAACCCCAAACTTCAAATCCAAACTTCACATCCATATAAGATAACCAGAGTGACCAGAGTGTGAAAGAAGAGTTTTTTTTTCCTGCACCTATTAACTCTAATTTTTATACAAAAAACAATCTAGATAAGAATTATCCCTACAAAAGCTTAGAGCAAGATATCTACAATATGAAAAATGAAGATAGTATATTCCTCTTGTTAAGAGACTTTAATTCCAACCAATCAAACTATTAATTATTGGATATTATTTTGAATATTTAGGTTCAATTTCTTGAAGTCACATGCTTTTCTTGGGATGTACAATGTATCCATGCAAATAATACAATACATCGAACAAAAGTGAGGTAGTGTTATCCCTTATTTAGGTTTAATTTGTTATCATTTTCATAGAAGCGCTTCTTTGAGATAATTAGTTTGAAAGACAAAATGCTTTCTAAGATTCCTTCAAACTCCAATCAAAGCCACTTATAACTAAAGAAGAGATCATATAAAGATGTGTAGTCTTGGCTAAAGAATTCAAGAATACAGGAGGAGGACGTCACTCTATAGAATATTGATACCATTAATCTAAATTTAAGAGGAAATTGTGATGTGATAAAGAAATAGAGAATAAAATAAAATTAATATAGCTCTATAAAGAGTCATTAACCATAATTTAGAAGAACAAAAGTATTGTTTTATTCAAAATTAGAGTAAATAAGAAAATCAACAGTGCTAAAATAAGAGGGAACTCTCATGAGTTCCATAGTGAAATATGACATTGGACACTTCCTAAAATTGTGTGGGATGAAAGAATTTGCCATCTTTGTATTACTACGAAGGTGTGTGATTAAAAACACTTTCTTATAAAATGTCCTCCATATATCTACATTATATTTCAATTTCAAAATATTTTTTACAATACCTACCTTCCTAACATTTTAAATCATTAAAATTATCAATATTTAAGAAAGTTTTTTATTAAAATTTTAATACACTAAAACAAAATTTTAAATCAAACCAAATAATTCTTTACATTTCTTTTCTTTTTAAGGTTCAATAGATTAAAGAAACAACTTCAACCAAAAAGAGAAAACTTAGGCCATTACAACATTATAATCATTAAGAGCTCAATATGTCAATTATAGGAATTGAACTCAAGTGAATAAGATAACAATAATTCTTCCGTACCATCCAAACTACATTCAATTGAGAATTAAATTAATTTAAAATAAAATGTTAACATATTTTAAAATAAGCATAACAAATTATTAAATTTATATGAAAAAGAAAATAAACATTATTTTTTATTTTTTAATGATATTTCATAATTTAAGAGGAATTAATATATTAAATTAATATAAAAAATAACTAAATGTCTCTCTAAAATGAATTCAACGTTATTTTTAATTTTTTTTAATAATATTTTGATAAATCTAAATGAGGTTACTTTGAAACCTATAATTTGAAAATTGAATTTTAATAATATTTTCATAATTCCAAATGAGGTTACTTAGAAAATATTGTAATACATATGATTTGAAAATTGAATTGAATTATAATAATTAATATGTATATATTGAAAATAAAATCTAAATTAATTATAGTATATATGAGAATTAAGTTTAAACTACTTTTAGTTTTTTTTTCTTCGTCTAACTCGATGAGCCACCGGGATAAACCACCACCTTCAAGTTATCTTAACTATAAATTTATTATACACTTGATTAAAAACTCTTAGAGATGTAATTTTTTTTAAATTACAAAACTTAAAGATCAACTTGTAAATGTTTATACATAACAAGTTATTAAATTTATATGAAAACGAAAATAAATATTATTTTTTATTTTTTTTATTTTTAATAATATTTCATAATTTAAGATGAATTATATATTAAATTAATGTAAAAAAATATAAGAAATAATTAAATGTATGTGAAAAATGAATTAACTATATTTTCAATTTTCTTGTAAGTAATATTTCATAATTTGAAATGAGGTTACTTTGAAAATATTGTAATACATATAATTTGGAAATTGAATTGAATTATAATAATTAAAATGTATATTGAAAATAAATCTGTTTTTTTTAAGTAAAAGAGATATATTACTTTAGAAAAGTATTATGCCAATACAATAATCAAAGTCTGCCACCTATTTCGCTACAAGCAGAGAAATGAGTTTAGAAAACATGACTAATGCTAGAAAACATGACGTGGCTAGTTCCATACACAAGAAAACATGGTTGATGCCATAAAACATAACGTGGTTGTTTCCATGCACAAGAGAGTTTATAAAAACCAAAATTAACTGGAGATGGTTCGTGTTGAACAAAATGAGAGAGAACTTAGAGATGTGGCGAACCCGAGCGTCCTTCATTGTTGTAGGTGAATATGAACATTTGGCCACAAGTCAGACAATGCTTCTTATCCGATGCACCCGGTAGGGAATCGAACATGAGGTCCATGTGTTGGTTGATGATGATTTGATTATGAAGTTGGTCTTCCAGGGTCCGCCATATCTGGAAGATAAGATGAAGGTGGTTGTCCGAGAAATGATGTGGGTTGAGCAGAGGCTGCTCAATTTTCCCAACCATTTCCTCACGAGGAACTACATCTAAGTAAAAAATTATTGGTGTAGTTTCTTCCTTGGCCAGTCCATGGGTAGTATTTTGGGCTAGCCAATTTGTCAGCAAACTGGGGGAAATTTCTTCCTCAACCACACATCTTGGCTCCATTTTTGGGTGAGCCTGGGGACTGGTGATGATGCAAGGCTATGGAGGAGCTTCCGAAGTTTTCATTTCGAGAAAAGGAACTTCTTCATCTACTTGGAATCTCCTAGAATCAAACATGGTATTAGAAAGGAGAGGAGGAGAATTCAGAGCAGTAAGGGGAGGCAGATGAATCTCAAGCCAGTTCTGGTTAGTGCTAGGAGAGCTGGTGGGTGGGATAGAGGGTTGTGAGGGATCAGGGTGGTTACGTCGAGCTATAAAGCTGTAATACGTCGACCCTCTTTTGGACTTACCTTTCTCTCTGGGCATAGTGGAAGAGTTACAACATAGGAGGGGGTAGGGATGACATTCAGAGTTTTGGTTCAGAGAAGAGCATGCTAGAGGCACATCGTCAGTGAGGTAAAGTCTGATGAAGGTTACCGGCATAGGGATGGAGGCCACTAGACGGAGAGGAAAGTGCATGCAGCGAAGAGGCTTGGAATACTATAAGTGCAAGAGAGCTAACAAAAAATGAAGAATGGGAGACAACATGTTGGAACATACCTTCATAGAAGTCGATGGAGTGACTATGAGGATCTCCATGAAGATGAAGTTGACGCAAACCCAATGCCTCGTACTTGCTCTAGTGCTCTGTAGCTGGTTCGTACGGGGAGCCATTAAATTTCCTATGGCATACCAGTGCACTAGCATTATTGCAGTGTGAATGCCAACCATTTGAGTGAGTTAGATATGGGGTTGGTAGCTGGGGGTATTAACTCCCCGCGCTTCATGATTTCCATGTAGCTTTGGCTAGCCAACTGTCACCCCATCCAGGGGAAAATAAATCTAAATTAATTATAGTATACATTAAAATTAAGTTTAAACCATCTTAAATTTATCTTAACTATAGATTTATTATACACTTATAATGATCAAATTCTCTAAGATGTAAATTCTTTTAAATTACAAAACTTAAAGATCAACTTGTAAATGTTTATAATCTTTATTAAATATCAAATAATATTCTTCAAATTATATATATATGGTTTAACAAAGAATCAATATTGTTACTCCACTCTTTTCTATGTCACAAGTCACTTTTACTTCACTTAGAGGGGATACTAAGACGCCTCTTATCCTTCATGTTTTTTTTTTTTTAAATAAAAAAGGGAGGACCCTGCTATAATATATTATCCAAAATCTGTATCAGAATGTACATGGTCAAGAGTCTAAAT
>SNQJ01S0156448.1:3506-18756 GCA_010110895.2 Picea sitchensis | reverse complement strand
GGTTATGTCGAGCCTGCATCCGTAATACTGGTATTAAGAGGCTGGCCTTCCGCATTAAAACCCTGACTTAAATTGCAGCCAGATGGCACGCTTGCTCCAGCTGTCACCCCATACGGGGCTCTTATCCTTCATGTTAATTATATTATTCTCGTACATTAAATGCCTAGTCATAGAATTATTGTGAGTGGACAAAAGGAAATCCTCTAAGAGAAATATTAGATAAGGGAGGATAATTTAAGTTATATTAACTTTAATTTTTAGATTAAAATGTTTTTAGATTTTCTTCCATTTTTATATATATATATATACACTTAATTGTTGTACTTGCAACCTGCAAACATAATTAATAAACATAGAAAGGAATAAAACACCACACAAAAAAGATAAATAGGGAGAAATAATATCTCATTAATGCTCAACCAAGTGGAGAAACGAATTTACAATTCTCATTGAGAACCTCATGGGATTACATATTTAAACAATAAATATGTCAAGCATTTACAGGCATATGCAAATCCAAACGCTTGAGAAACCTCCAACCAAATGAATGTAACTACAAGGTGTGTTGTCACCACCCAACAATATCCATATTGACAACAATTTTCTTGCTATCTTTCCCTACAAATAAATCACCACCTTTCTTGCAAGAGAAGAGAAGTCAAACACCACCACAACTTCTCTAACAATATTGGTTGCATGAACACGTCTCCACAATTTTCTCTATTATGGACCAATCCACCTCCTCTGAATCAACATAACCACATGATAAATCACTGCAACCACTGTAAGTGATACTCATGCTTCTAAGATACTAAAGCACCCCTTTCCAAGATCTTTACCTAGTTTTTCCATGTGTCTACTGACAACACCAACTACATGTGAAATACTTGAACATTCCATAACAAACAACATTCTTCCTAATATACTTGAATAAGGTACATGAGACTTATAATCCTTTTATTCCTTACTACCCGGACATAAAATTCAAGAAATATTACAATGGAAAGCTAAAAGGGATATTTACTGGTTCCACCATGCTCATATTGAACCTCATCAATATCTTAACCATAGACTTTTGTTGTTATAATTGTTGTTTACCATTTTTCTATCTATGTGTACTTATATGTCCAAGATTTGTTTTGTCCTTCCTCTGAAACATCATTCAAAGTCAGAGTATCCAAGAATATCACATGCTCCCCCTATCACCTAGATCTATGTCTGTACTTTTCCAGTATGCACACCTAACCAATTTTTAAAGTCGTATTCTCATTTACATATAATTAAAAATGTCAACTCCACCTCGAACAAAAACCTCCACCTTTCCATCTTAGTGGGGAACCATGTCCTTTTCCTCACATTGGAGCTCCCAACTTTGCGAAACATCCTCCTCTCACTACGCAAGCTTGAACTCGATATTATCACCATATCCATTGCTACCGTCACTACATCCAATGCTTATTCAAGAAGCATATACCTGCTTCTTTCCCCCTCTTCTCTGATTTTTTTTGGATGTACTCATCCATGGTCACTATTGTCATTTTTATAGTTACAATGCATAAGAGTGGACTTTACTCACCATGGCCATTATGAACAACTAGCTTCCATGTTGTTTTGAGATATGGCAACCAATTTACCATGATTTTTTGGATTGTAGCAGATTTAGTGGCTCCTTAAAACCTGTTTATTGTTGAAAACAATCATTGAATTTTTGCATCCACATTAATGTAATCAATTTTATAAACTATTTGAGAGCTGTTAAAAATCCATATACGCCCATAGAGGCAGATATTTTTGAGAGAGGATGAGTGTGTGTAAGCCTGGTCTAGATGGTGTAATATTTCCCTTGAACGATATACATATAAACTGAATATCATTGTCTCGTGGATGTTTCCCTGTATAGAGTTTTACCACGTAAAACTGTTGTGTTAAATTTGTGTGATTGTTATTGTCTCTATGTTGTAGTTTGTGCCATTTAAATCTGTGTTTTTTATGCTTTTTGTACACAACAAGTGGTATCATAGCACGTACAGTAGGTTACCCAAGAAAGCCGAGCAAATTCCTACATGATGTGAGAAAATAAATATGATCCAAGCATTAGAAGATGAATGATTTGCATAAGGGGCGTATGTTCTTACCCGAACACTACCTAAGGAGTGTTTTAGGAGTGTCCACCACTCCCTTCCTTCAGAAACTTTATTTTTCTAATCTAGACGCACCTGTATTTTGGCTAGTGGAGGAGAGTCTAGAGAGGGACGCACCCTATACATAGGGAGAGGTGCATCCAAGATTCACTATGTGCATGGGGAGAGGGGCTTCTAGATGCCATGTGCATACTTGTCGAGGAGCGTCCTCCAATTAACACAAAGTTTGCAAGGTATGACGATGGGTTGGTAATTTTTTAAATTGTACATAACTCAAATTTTATGGCAGAGAAGGTATGAAAGCGTTTTTTTTGTTTGTATTATGCACAAGCATTATTTTAAAGAATCACTTAAGGAGTGAAATCATTAAGGAGTGGAGGTATCTTATAAATGGATCGTTTTAAAAAAGTTGGATGTTATATATGTAAGGTGGATAGAAACAAATGTTGTTTTTTTAATATATATATTTAATTCTTTATGATCTGAAACCTTTTTTTGTTCAACCTTGGACATTATTTAAGGATCCATTTTGAAATACAAAAAATATTCCTCCATTTTAAAAAGAGACCAGTTTATAAGTTGTGGTATTTTGGGGCTATTTTTGGAAATGGTGAAGGTTCAAAGCTTGAAGTTTGAAGTGGAAAAGTTCATTGGTAAAAAAAAATTGATCTCTGGAAGCTCAAGATGAAATATTTGTTGGTGCAACAAGGGTTGCAAAAAGCACTGGCCGACAGGACAAAGAAACCGACAAGCATGACGAATGAGGATTGGAAAGAAATGGATACAAAAGAACTTAGTACCAGTCATCTATGTTTGGAAGATGAAATTTTGTTTAATATCCTAGGAGAGGATACAACAGTAGGATTATGGAGCAAGTTGGAAAGTCTGTATATGACGAAGTCCTTGTCGAGCATAATTTTCTTGAAGAATAAATTATACAGTTTGTGAATGAAAGAAGTTACGAGAGTTGTTTACTATTTAAATACCTTTAATACCATTATAGTTTAATTGACTAGTATGGAAGTTAAATTCGAAGATGAAGATAAGACTATTACAGTATTGTGCTCATTGCCCAAGTCTTGGGATAATCTGGTCACCTCTATTAGCTTTAGCTCAATAGATATTTTAGATTATTATTATGTTGTGGGAGCTTTTTTGGCTGAGGAGATGAGGAGAAAATATAGTCAAGAAACCTCAACCTCATAAGTGATGCTGGTCAGAGGTCGACCTAAATAAAAATAGCAGAATCATAGAAGTTATTCCCGATCTAAGTCAATGGATAGAAAGGGTAGAGTAAAATGTTCCTACTGTGGAAAAATAGGGAATATCAAGAAAAACTGTTGAAAAAGAAAAGAATCTAAGGATAAATCTACAAAAGAAGCAAATTTGGCTGCAACAAATTTAGGTATGACCGATGAAGATTTATCCGTTTTTAGTAGCTTACATAATCAAGAAAAATGACACTTAGATTTTGGTGCCTCCCACAACATGTGCTCACATAGAAACTAGTTCATTTATTACCAATATATTGATGAGGGTGTAGTGTTTATGGGAGATGGTATTCCCTGTAAATTTGTTGGGGTTGGCAGTATTATAATATGGATGTTCGATGGTATTGTTAGAGAACTAACCCATGTTAGATATGTACCTGTGATCTAGATTATTTTGAGCATGAAATGAGAGAGGAGATATAATAAAGAAATGTATGGAGATATATCAAATATCCAATAATATAACAAAGATATAACCATAAACACAGAGATACAGTAATACAAAATTTCTATTAATGAGCGAAATGTACAAAACTGTAGAAATACATAGTGAAAGACTCGCTAGAATGGTTGCAACTTATCTCTTAGAAGAGATGTGGCAACTACTCTCATTTGCAAGAAGATGGTGATGTTTTAAAATGAGAATCTAGAGGAATTTTTACCATAAATAAAATACAAAATCCTAACCCCGAAAGATGAAAATCCAATAGGTTTGTGGACCCCGTTTTGGGTAGTTTGGTGTATCAACTTCCCAGGGGCATAACTTTGGCATACGATCTCTGTTTGAGGAAAAAAATATATCATTGGAAAGGTATTGACAAGGAGATTCATTTAAAAATATAAATCATTCCTCAAAATTTCATTGAGGTTCCCTATCATGAAAAAAGCGCCGTTTAGGCCCTAGAAGTTTAGGACTCAAAAAACTGCTAAAATAAGTAAATTGCCAAAAAATTGTTTTGATCCAATTGGAATAGGTGGGTGGCCATCGATATCCTCCTGGATGAATTCTCCCTACTTAGGATGCAATGGTCTCCATTTTATTGATTTCCCATGGGAGAGGGGGAAGCGTTTGCTAAATCTCAACCTTGGTGAGATGCTTGCCTTGCTGGAGAGGTTGCACTGCTTGTCTTGTGGAAGGTTTTCGAATGCCTGATGTTGGAAGGGTTGGGAATTTTTAACTAGTTTTGATACATAAGAAGAATGTGTGCAGAAGGAAATCTTCTTTCGTTGGATATAAGGTGCTTGTACTAAGGCTGCAATTGTTGCATGTTCCTTTTGTTCACCTTTTGAACAGATTTTGAAGAGGTTGAATGTTGTAGTATGAGATATTACTTTGCCACACTATTTAGGTGGGAAAATAGTCATAACTACCTTTGTTATCCTATAGAGATGACCCCCCAGAGTAACAATGACACTACGGGGTCAAGACTCTTAAATAACATGGCGCTTCCACATATATGGTTGGCCCAAAAGAACATCACAAACATCCAACAGGGAAACATCACATAATAATTCATCCTTGAAGGTATTGATGCCATATGAAAAATGGCACTGTTGGATGATATGGATATCTCGTCCCTAGCAAAGGCACCCGATGTTGTATGGTTGTGGGTGTGGTGTTGTCGACAATCCCAACTGTTTGATGACCTCTGCTGAGATGAGGTTCTTCTAGCTTCCGCTATCAAAAATAAAATATAGCGAGGTCCCCTTCACCCACATATGTGAATGAAAAAKACACTCCCCCTCTTTAGGATCTGTTGGTTCTTCTAGTTGAATTGTTGTGTTCATGACAACAATAGTGGGGCTTGCGTCAATGCTCTATCTTCTCCCATTATTTTCTGAATCAAATTCTGAATCAAGGTTTGGATCCTTTTCCTTGATCTCAGCCACCAATGATTTTTTTAAGTGACATTCATTAGTGTTGTGACAAGTGATTTTGTGGAAATCACTTGACCGCATCCTTGGAATCAGAATTATAATCCTTTTCCTTGACCGCATCCACAAAAAAAACCCAAGTGGGCTCAACCCCATATATTCCAGACCCTCTATGGAAATTTTCTCCCAGTAAGTTTCCCAACAATGTTTAACATGGGGGATAGCCTTAAGGAGTGTGAAGGTGATATTTTCCCTGTCAGAAAAATTGTGAACAAAGAAATAACCTTCTAGGAGATTTAACCATTTTTCTAGGGAATCCGCATCTCTTTGACCTTTAAATATGGGAATATCAAAATTGACTTGTACCTTGAAAGGAGAGGTGCCTCCAAAGTCGTTTCTTGATGAATATGCATTTGATGTTATCGGTAGGTGTTGAATGATGTGGGAAAAATTCTCTATCATTTCATCCCTCTGTCACATGAGAGCTTGCTCAAACAATAGATTAATAGAATCTTATGATCTGTCATTTTTCTTTTCTTCCCCAATGAGGGTTTATTGAGCATGTGATATCAATTTTACTCAAGATATACAAGATCGAGACCCAAATTTCTATACGCAGACCTCGTCGGGGAGATGCACTGAAAAATGATCAAGAGCAGCCTGCTCTGATACCACTGATCTTGATTATTTTGAGAAAATAATGAGAGAGGAGATATAATAAATAAATGTGCAAATATATATCAGATATCCAATAATATAACAAAGATATATCAAATATATAACCATAAAAAAAGAGATACATTAATACACAATTTCTATTAATGAGCGAAATGTACAAAATTGTAGAAATACTGAGTGAAAGACTCGCTAGAATGGTGGCAACTTATCTCTGAGAAGAGATGTGAAGGCTACGCTCATTCTCAAGAAGATGGAGATATTTTAAAATGAGTCTCTATAGTAGTTTTTAACATAAATAAAATCCAAAACACTTACCCCGAAAGATGAAAATCCAACAGGTTTGTGGACCTTGTTTTGGGTAGTTTGGTGTATCAACTTCTCGGGGGCATAACTTCGGCATACAATATTTGTTTAGGGAACACGATAGCGTGTTGGAAAGGTATTGATGAGGAGATTCATTTAAAATTCATATTCATGCTTTTGGTGACCCTTCAGGTGCCCTATCGCGGAAAAATGTAGTTTAGGCCCTCAAAATGGCCTCAAAAGTTTAGGACCCAAAAAACTGCTAAAAATAGTAAATTGTCAAACAAYTGTTTTGAGACAACTSGAATAGGTSGGTGGCCACCGATATCCACCTGGATCAACACAAGYGTAAGTTAAATTTGATTTAGTTAGGGATTTTGGATTCTGGTGGATATAAGTATACAGGTCAAGGTGGAGCACTCAAMGTGTCAAAAGGAAGTTTAGTAGTGATGAAGGAAACAAAGGTTGATAACCTTTATAAGATGGAAGGTAGTACTGAAGTGGAATATGAGGTAACATATGTATATTATTGTTTATGGCATAAGAAACAAGGTCATATGAGMAAGAAAGAGTTGCATAATTGTAAGTTTSTTCTAGACTTAGGATCTTTGTTTCTGATTTTCTGCTTGTTTTATATCTCTATTAGTTATGATGATGGAGAAAACGGATGTAATGTGTGAGATCCTACTTCCCATAAGATCGTCATTAACAAATATATAGTATGTATGGAACAACCAAAAGGGTTAGTTGAAAATCACAATGGTATATTTGTTTGCATGCTCAAGGATTCATTGTATGGCCTAATGGTACCTAGGCAATTGTACAAGAGGTTTGAATCCTTCATGGCGAGCCAAACGTTTTCAAGGGTAAGTGTGACTATACTGTTAATAGTAAATTCACTATCTTGATGTTATTTACTGATGATATGCTCGTTGCAATACAAATCATGGTCGAGATTAGTAATATAAAGGCTCAGTTGGACAAGACATTTCAGATGAAGGATCAAGAAGAAGAAAAACAAATTTTTGGCACAGAAGTACACAGAGACAGTATACATGGTAATTTGTGGTTTAATTTCAGTATGAACATTCTGCAACTTTTTAATATCTCTGTTTCTTTCTAGTATAATTTTTATTCAAGTTTAGGCCCTGTTTATAAAGAAGAAAATGTTATGTCTCATATATAGTGTGCTATTATAGTATAAGGTTTGTTGGATGCAATCAAATGGTTAAGACCAAATATTTCACATTCAGTTGATGTTGTCAGACACATGTAAAATTCAGGTGGAGAAGTGAAATGGGTACTTCAGTGTTTTAGAGGCACAAGTGTCACCTATAATGGTTTCAATGGTTTAGTCTATGGTAATTGTAATTTAGATTTTGCATAATTTTTGGATAGAAGGAGATATACCTCAACATATGTCTCAAAGAATTATTTTGGAAGACATGTTGGAGGTGGAGTGATCCCTAAGAAAATCCATACTCAAGCAAATCGAACATATGTGTTCATGAAACAAAAGTTTTTTAGAGAAGTTGTAGTGTTGCATGGCTTCTCTTGGTTTGCAACATAGGTGATGAATAAAATGGACATGATATTCAAGTAAATTATTGTCAAAGTGAAGATTGTTGAGATATGCCAACCAATTTCCCACGATTTTGTGGATTGTAGCATATTTAATGGCTCCTTAAAATCAATTTGTTGTTGAAACAAATCACCGAACTTGTGGATCCACATTAATGTAATCAATTTTAAAAATGGTTTGAGAGCTGCTATAAATCCATGTACGCCCATAGAGGAAAATAATATTGAGAGATATTGAGTGTGTGTATTATCGGTTAGGATGATGTAATATCTCCCTTGAACGATATATATAAACTGACTATCATTGTCCCATGGATGTTTCCATGTATAGGGTTTTACCACACAAAATTGTTGTGTTCAATTTGTGTGATTGTTGTTGTCTCTATGTTGTATTTTGTGCCATTTAAATATGTGTTTTTTATGCTTCCACTCCACAACATGCTATAGCCAAACTAAGAGTAAAACTATACTTGAATTCTTCAGTGAATCAATAATCCATGTGCAAGGGTTCCTTCTTAGAATTCTTGAATCCCTTGTGTCCCTCAACTTACCACACCTGCGAATTCCTCTATGTTACATCGATTTGGTGCGTCCTATCCATTCCAAAATTTCCACCAACACTGTGTTGGATTAATGAGAGGGGGGTGAATTGGTAATAGAGAGATTATAATCCTTTTTAACCACAATGTGTAAATGTTATTTATATTTATGATCAATATAGAATTATCATCCAATAAGTGTAGACTAAATAAACCATGAACAAATGAACATACACATACAAAGTACACTGGTATTTCTTACGTGGAAACCAAATGCGGGAGAATTCCACATAATGTTTTTTCTTATTTGTCTTTAAGAATTACATTCATTGGAAGAACCAACTTCCTTTTTTTTTCTAGCTGCAACTGGAAGGAGGCTCCGACCCCCTATTTTCAGGCTACAACCTGAGGGAAGCTCCAACTCCCCAATTATTTGGATACAACCATAAGGAGGATACAACCCCCTATGTTCTCTAGCTACAATTGGAAGGTGGATAAAAACACCTATCCTTTCCCCGTCCAACCACCCTCAAATATAAGTGCCACACGTAGAAACTGAATATGTCACTGTCACAACCTGTTCTGTTAAATATGTCATTGAGAAAATTGTCACTATATACTCATCAACCAATCTGATTTGATCACATATACCTCAAGCACTATACCATAAGTCTGTACCTCAAACCATGTTCTAGAACCTCTCTGTTGTACAACTTCTATCTGTACCAATAATGTTAGCAACATACCTCAACCAAAATCTCTCAAACATGAACCAATACTAAACTTCAGTAGATCTATCTCAGATGAACTCTACAACAAGCCCTAAAATTCCAAGAGGGCATCCAACAAATTTACAAGGCAAACCATCAATGAGATTCATAAATTCAACACTACACATATGAAAACCATACTTTATTTCTTCTTGTAGCATTTTGCTACGACAATTTTGCTACCGTGATTCTGCTGCTGTGATTTTTCTTTTGCACTTTTTCTACCATGATTTTTCCACAACACTTTTACTACCATGATTTTTCTGGCACACTTTTTCTACCGCACTTTTCCTGCCACATTTTTTTTCCGCAGTTTTCCTACCGCAGTTTTTCTTCCGCAATTTTCCTGCCGCGATTTTTCTATCGCACTTTTCCTTTCGTAATTTTTCTGCCGCACTTTTTTTGTCACACTTTTCCTACCACACTTTTATCTATCAATAAGACCTTCCCAAATAACCTTTCAAAAATAGATATTCAATGATATTCAATAGGTGCTAACGAAATATCCTTTCTCTCTTATTTATACTTCCATGTAACTTCCTTAAGGGGTTACCTTCTAACCAACTTAACCCACTTTCCTTTTAGGGATAACCCACTTCTAAACACTTGTCCAATTCTAACTCACTTTCCTACAAATAGTAAATTCTCCACTTCTAGTTGCAACTAAATTATTTTTAATTATTTTCTTATTGCAACAACTTAATCCATGAATAACTCCTAGTTTCACCCACTTGACTAGTCAACTTATTCTCAGAGCTTCTAGAATTAATTTGAATTCTTTGACCTTCTAGATAACTCATGAGGGTTCTCTAGTTCACCAGGACATAACTCTCTAACTGTGAGAAGTTATGTGATGTTATGACTATCACCAGAAATGACATGAATGTACTATCCATATAGAATAATATTACCTGCAAATATATTAAAATTCATACCATTATACATCAATCAAAATAAAGTCCCTTAATAATATTGTTGGGGCTACAAGACTTTCTTCAAGGGTTGCATCAATGAAAACCAACAAAATTAATCAACAATACCCCCCTTTGGCATTGATGGAAACACTTTGATGCAATACTAAAGTCATATCGCTCATACTCCCTATGTGATCATCGCTCCCCTTGGAACCATGCATATGTGATCCCTTTCCAAGCATCTAAGTCTTTGACCTGCATCTAGTGAATCTCTCTCCCTTTGACATCAATGGAAAAGGTAACTTCCTATTCGGGGCTGCTCCCCCTAACTGAACGCTTCTTGAACCTATATGGTGATTCCTCATGTAAATTTAAGACATATAAGATAAGCAGTCAAAAACATTCATTTGGGAGTAGAGATTTCTCCGAGTTTCTGGCGAAGATGTTAGAACTATGTGTTTTTCTTGGATAAGGAATAAAATCACAAAGGTAACCAAAAAACCACTTTAGAACTGAAACTATCCATTTCGGTTCAGAGAGGGATCTCTCTTGTCACTTGGTCTATGAAATATAAGTTTTGTCTTAAGGATCAATCGTTAGATATTGACTGAATGAATAGATTTATAAAGTTTGTTGGCAGGAAGGAAAATGAATCTGTTGGGTAATGGAGTGAACTTTGAAGAAAATGGAACTATTAGTGACTGGTGGGTAGAACTATCAAGGAAGAAGAGGCTAGATAGGTGATAATATTTCAGTTTAAAATATTTTTGTTGTATAATGGAAGAAAAAATAAATAGTTAACTACATTCAGAGAACCAGTTGAGATGAATTCTAATTGAGTTAAGAAGAGATAACAATACTTAAATTTCTTGAATCTAAAGCATCAATATCATATGAGTTCCATACCATTAGCTTTACAATTTAAGTATATAAGGTTTCATATGAAAATAATAAAAGAACATAAGAAATACATACATGAGAGAGAAATACACACTTCAGATCACCACTACAACAACCTCTTGTATGAATAACACTGTACTTATGCACTAATATTTCATTAAAGTTCAAAACATATTACAAAGTATTCAAGACAAAATGTCCTGTATGCTTCTTCCAACCCCTTGTACATTCAAACTTATCCAATATAAAGGAAAAATCTATCCCTAATCTAGATAAGTCGAGATTCAACCACTCTCCTTCATATTTGGATCTGATTACATTAAAATATGAACAAACTCCAAACTACTTTGTAAAAATAGATGTTCTCTTTGACCATATTAAATACATAACAATATCTCAAAAATAGATATTATTCAACATACTTTCGAACTTCAAGACCGATGTGAGTCATTTGGTACAACTGGAGACGAATTTGAACCTGATTTGAATGTTGATTAGGCTCCTTGACTCATTTGCATAGTGATCTATTGCAACTCGTTGTGTAACTATAAGCTACAACAATTGTGTATCGAGTTTACACAACGAATGGTTTTATTCATGTTTCTTCACATAGGTTGTAACTATAAAGTATCTGGAGGCCAAACCTGATCATTGTAGAACTCATCAAACCATTAACAATCATTTATTCATCAAATGTGTACTTACAACACTTGGGTAGAGCGAGGTTGCTACGGAAGTTCTGTGCAATTTTTTTTTCCATAAAAACTCAAAACATCTTAGCCCTTTACTGATAAAAAAACCAAAATTGTGAAATCAGTGAATCTATATTTCATCCACCTCTGCAAGTAGGTCTAACTTTATCCTGGCTTCATCATCAACTTTCATCCTTAGTTTCAGAGTCCTATTTGTTTTCCTCAACAACAAATTCTATCTTTTCATATTTTCCACTTGCCTATACAAAAGTGCATTTCTTCTTAACTTTGACTGAGCATTGGAAATACCGACATATGCATTGGAGATGGCTGGTCCACACTCATGAAGGTATTTATCAAAGTCTGGATTTTTTGTTCTCTTCTCTTCCCTGAGTTGAATAATCAAATCAATTTATTCTCTTAATTGTTTGTTGATCCTTTTTGACATTTCTCTCACCTTCTCCAGGTGAGTTATGGATATTTTCAATTTCTATGGACTGGTCCTGTGCATTTGTTTCTTTTGTAGACTTGTGTTTTGAAATCAACTTTCTAACTGAATATATTGTCATAGGAACTGTAGGTTTAGGAAGATCTATTGTTTTATGACTCTTCTCAACTACTCTCTCTTTACCCTTTCCCTTAGAACTTTGTGGAATTGTTGGTGTTGATTATGTCTTTGACACTGATACCTCTTTTGGTCTTGAATTGTTAGAAACCCTTTTAGCAAGTCTCTTCTTCATATCCCTGTTTTCATGATGGAAATGTGCTATGGCATGATGATATTTCTTAAAATGTTCTTGCAATTCTCTAATTATTTCATCCTTTTCACCTGATTAAAACTGATCTTTATCAATACCATGAGTTGTATGTTCAACAAATTGTGTGTGTAGGGAAGGTAATCTTTTGGCTGTTGATCTTGTAAGTTGACTCCTAAGTTTTGGTGTTTCAACATCCTCATATGTAAAGTGTAACTTTCTGTCTTTCTTATTATCTTATTGACTTGGTGAAGAACCTTCTACTTCTTTTCCTTTCTCACTGTCTTGTTCTGCATACCTTTTCTCCCTCCTATTATACTACTCAGGGACTAAAGGAGATGTTTTTCATATGATATGGGAGTATCTCCTTTAGAGTATAAATCAATCCTTGTTGAAGCTAGAAAATAATCCCAATCCTTGTTCAACTTCTTAAGTTCTTCCAATACCAGTAATTTCACCAAAGAGAAATGGAACGAGCTGATTTAATCTTGTCATATTTAGCCTCCACTCTGTTTGAAATTTTACCTAGGCTTCTATATAGGTAAAAAGGTAAATTTAAAGGGTTTTTTCCTTTGAAATGAATTCAAATCCTAATATGGTATTGATCTACTCTGTCAAATCTTCTCTCGCAGGTGAAATACCTTTGAATTACTCTCAATAGATTTTACTAGTGTTCCAGTATGCACTCTCTTGGAATGGTAGTACCAAAATTGTGATTTTTATACTTCAGCTTCAAGAAATTAGTGTAGAATATGGAATCAAGGGGCATACCTTTGAACCATTTSTCCCTTTGAGATGGAATTTYAGTTGCAACAACTATTGTTTCTTTTGACACTTGGAAAGTAATATCAACAAMCTCTAGCTAGATGCCATTGAAGTTGAGGGAAAATCCTTTATCAGCTRCAAGTTATASCCCTAAATCTTCTCACAAAATCTCATGCATCCGACCTATTCAAAAGAAACCCTAATTATTGGATGAGAGTTCACTAATTTCAAGTTCTGTGGCCCGATTCTCAAAATTCTCCCTCCATTATTATATTTATTCTTCCCTTGAGTTTCCATCCTACATATATATGCTTAACACATTGTGACTATGGAGGAAAAATAGGTTAATGGTTAGGGTTAAGGAAATGGAGTTTATATAATGAGAAGCAAAGCTAGGGTTTACAAGAAATGGGATCGAAGGAACATACTAAGGTCATATTAACTAAAAAAATTATATGGTAGGAAATGAGACTTCCTTAGCATTCAAATTGTGTAGGACAAGTGATGCGTAGCACAATGAACAAAGCTTGTGTAGTGAGTGAAATAGAGCTTGCATAGCATATATGATGGGGTTTTCATAGTGCATAGGACATGGTTTATGTAGCGCTAAATTTTTCTGAAATATGCTATGGAAGAGGAGTGTATCTGATGAAAAAGATCCTTTGCATGGAAGAGGGCAGGGAAAAGGAATTTCATATGTTAACAAACCCAATTTTGAAATCTTATTTGGACCTTTGAAATGATTTGACAACTTGGGTAGTGCCAACCTTTGCACAACGAACTTACACAACGTGTGATCCTTTACAAGACAAATATCAAAACCACTTTGGAATATTAGTACATACAGATGATGACTTATGATGGCTCCATATTTCTCACAATATGTCATTATGATCCATGATACCACTTGAAAACACTTCCCCCTAGAATTTTGATTTATGGCTTGACTCTTTTATGAAATATCGTATCAAGACTCATGACTAACTATCACACACTTAATGACTCAAAATAGGATTGCATTGGTCTTCCCAAGACGAAGGCATTTCAGGGAATGCTTTCTAAATAAGAATAAAATTTAAACATAATATAGACAAAGACAATAGAATTACCAATCCTAACCTCCACATCATTCCTAGGGGAGTAGTCAACCTTTAAAACCTTTTTGATCTATGGGAAAGATTTAAGAACCCCAAGAATGTGAAAATTGGTAGTTCATGTCTTTCCTACAAATTCATAAATTTAGGGAATGTTGATAATCCTAAGAATATCAACCTCTGAAAATTGTTATCTCCTTAAGAGAAGAAATCCTGCCTAAATTTTCTTAAGGAATATAAAGATGTGTTTGCATGGTCTTATCAAGATTTGAAAAAATACAACATTAGGATCATACAACATGCCATTCCTCTCAAGCTAGAGGTTAAACCTTTTCAACAGAAAATGAGAAAATTTCACCGATCCCTCAAACCCCTAGTGCATAAGCAACTTAAAAAGCTACTAGATTCTAAAATTATATTTCAGGTGAGACACTTTACTTGGGTAGAAAATTTGGTTCTCATAAAAAAAAGTCAGGAGAAATCAATTTATGTGTTGATTTTAGAAATTTGAACAAAGCATCAGAAAATTATTAATACCCCATTCCCCCCATGGAAAATATCCTACAAACCATGTCCAAATCTGATATTTTCTCTTTCCTAGATGGGTTCTTAGTATATAACTAAGTTCTGGTCTCAGAAGAAGATAGGTTGAAAACAATTTTCTGGACCAAATGACAGACATTTTCCTATAAACGAATGCATTTAGGGATGATAAATGTAGGAGATAATTTCCATAGGGCCATGGATGTAGCCTTCAAGGGGTTAATAAACACATTTGTAGTGGTCTATCTAGACGATCTCACATTTTATTCCAAGAACAAGTCATATCACATTTCCCATCTGACTCATATATTTGAAAGGTGTAGGAAGTACAAGATATCTCTAAACCCAAAAAAGACCATCTTTAGTGTAGAAGAGGGTAAAATCTTGGGCCATATTATTTTTCAATATGACATCAATATTGACCCTGAA